>WJXA01000501.1:0-53762 GCA_014282245.1 Rhododendron simsii | reverse complement strand
CCCAATAGAATTCATTTATTGTGAGGCTCCTTTCTCCTTCGTGTCAAAATCTCTACGACTTGTCCAACATAATTTAAATCATTCCGATCATTAAGTGGCTCATAATTAATAACATGGGACGGACTACAAACACACCTCCTCAACATCGACACTTGGAAACATTATAAACTCGAGCCAAATTAGGCGGCAACGCCAAATGATAAGCCACCTCACCAATCCTCTCTAAAACCTCAAAAGCCCCAAAATAGTGAGAACTCGACTTTTCCCTTTTGCCAAACCAGATAACATCTTTCTATGGGGACCCTTAAGAAATTCAATCTCTAGTTACAAAACTCCAAATCCCTCTAATGACTATTCAAATCAGTATCTCTTACAATATGACCAGAAATTGAACTAGCCCAAATCTATCAAAAAGCTAATCAACCAACCTCGTCAATCAAATTAAGACTACCAGAATTGTAAAAGAATGTCAAAATAACAGTCACTAGATTACCATCATTTCAAAAATATTCATAGGGCCATCTAATTACTCCAAATCCCTCCTACGATTATCTGCATAACATTTCTTCCAAGTGGTTACAAACCTTTCCCAAATAGTTTTTTTTTTTTTTTTTCCGCATCCTCCAACAAGTCATCAAGTCCTAAAAGCCACCTTTCTCCAACCTCATACCAACGGATAGGGGATATACACTTCCGTCCACACAAAACCTCATATGGGACAATTCCAAACTCGAATGATAACTGCTATTGTACACAAATTCCATTAACAGCAATTGATCATCCCAATTTTCTTTTCACTCTAAGGTACATGCTCTCAATAAATCCTCCAAAGTCTGTATAGTGCTCTCACTCTGACCATCAGTTTGCGGGTGATAAGCAGAACTAAAAAGTGAACGAGTTCCCATCACTACCTATAAAGCACCCCAAAACTTAGATACAAAAAGGGGATCACAATTGATTCAAGTGCACCAAGGAGTCTAACAATCACCATAAAATACAACTGCACCAACTATCCAACTTTATACATCATGTTAATAGCAATAAAATGTACTGACTTAGTGAGCCAATCAACTACAAACTCCAAAACTCGATTTTCATGAAAGAGTTATAATCTCTTAGCAACTCCATATCACTCACATCAAGATCAAAGAAATGTATGCAGTTATTTGAAACTCTGAAAAGAATCATGCCTCCATAAGATTGAACATCTCGAATATCCAAGAACTCAAAAATTTGCCAACCATTCAATAGTTACTGCCTCATTATGTCCAATGTTACTACATCCAAGTGCATCGAATCTTGTTCCAAGTGGACCATCCATACGTAAAATCCGTCATCAATAGAGCAATTCAAACAAAAGGATTATTCTAACCAATGTCATCTTGTGTTCTAAAACTCCGAAATCTCAATAGTTCATCTCATTAACCTCTTCATTACACACCAACACAGTTATCAACAGACAATCAAAGCATAGCACAAAACACTAACGAAATGTTCGAATAAGACCATCATAGCCAACCCTACCATATTCTCCAAGTTCCAAAATTAATATTTTAAACAACAGTGCATCCTTATATCCTGTTGAACACCTAATAAAGCACCAATCACATTGTACCAAATCACATACGGAAATCCAATTCTTAGTTTTCCAAGACACTAACTGCACTCAAGCTGGGCGTACTCAATACACTCAAAATGACCAATCAATGAATATCTATTGCAACAAACTTTTATGACTATCACAAAAAACTACTAATCCAAACAGACTAAATCTATAAACTAGCTACATCATCGATCCCCAAAGATATACTTGTAAAGCTCCATCAATAACACAAAAAAGAAGTCAAAAACCCCATCACATTCTTCTCTTTTCCTTTTTTTTTTTTTTTTCAATAAATGAAGTGATACGCTGAGATCCAATATTGCATTTCTAGCTATCAAATTTTCCTTTCCCATCCAACTCCATAATAGTCAAGTTTTCAAAATATATATCAGTCTTCATGACGTTTTACTACCATCCGTAACTACAAACCAACAGGAATACTTCCACAAAAATCTCCCTGATATAATACTCCAACATCACCTAAAAGGAACTAACTTAACACTAACCAATAAGATATTCTACCAACTAGTCAATCAAGGTTAGAATTAGTAGTTAGGGAAAAAATCAATATAATTCCAGCTCAAACTAAGTAAGCCAAACTCTAAGGATTGACCTTCTAACAATGAACTACTTCAACAATGAACAACTCCAACAATGAACTACTACCATCCCATCACTCGCAAACATCCAAAGTCTACTAATGAACTCCTTAGACCTCAAAGCTTTGATTTATTACAGTACCACAAGTCGTGTGGCTCAACAGATCACCTATTGTTATGATTGGTTTACTAATCAGCTAAACATCATACACCCATACCCTCCAAACAGTTTCGTTGAAACATTCTCAAATCAATCTTCATGAGAATCCAAACAAATTATCAAATCCAGATTAAAATTCTAGGAAACAAATAAGGCTCCCAAACTTCACACCCTATTCCACATATTCAGCAATGGTGGCAAGACAAGACTTATTCAATAAATGCAACCAGATCAGATCACCTCAAGTAAAGTTTAAGACAGCTAACAATAATATTGTTGAAGTATAAACAAGATTTTACTCCACTGAATCATCCAAAAATTTCATGGGCCATTATACACATATCTACGGCCTTTATCAATTACCCAAACTGAATGGTGTCCTCAAAACTAATAATTAATCAAATTAACTAGCCTCTATTCTCACTTCCCAAAAGAACATATAATGCACATCACTACCTTAAATTTCTAACATTCACCTCACATCTTGAAGACTATCTCCATGTACTAACCCAAAATATAACACCACAGAATCCTGAATTATATATTTTCCCTTGTCATTTCAAACCACGCATCTAAATTATCCCCCAAAGTAAGAGTTTTAACCTTTCGTAGCAAATAAATTACAAACCCCAAAACTACTAATGATCAAGTCGGTAACACTCCATATTTACTTCATATGGCCCGATGACAACTCTAATCACATAAGTTTACCCATACAAATTTTCTCTTTCTAACCTTCCCTTAATTTCACTACAGTGATAACGTAATACATTTACTCTCAAATCACCACCAGTGCACTCCATAACTTTACTCTATGACAATCAACTTTTCATATAAGTTTACAAACCCAAGTACTCACATCTTGATATAGCCATAGCCCATTGCATGATCACTACCAAATAAGCGGTCGTAACCTCACCAAAACATTTCCATTGGCAAGCTCTCATAACTGAACTACTACTACTACATTAGACAAACCCACAACTTGAAGAATCAACTACTCCCACTTTATACCCACCTAGTCGTAAGGTTGTTTTTTTTTTTTTTTTTTTCCGGATTGAATCAATGAAACACTGGAATCCTAACCATCAATGAGTTCATAGGGTATTCACCTAATAACCATCAAGGAATTCATGGGGTAGTTCCTCAAACAAACATAATTATTGACCTCTCATAATAGAACATAGCCAAAACTCTTATAGGATCTCAACCATAGGGACAAAAGACCGATCAAACAACAACAATTCAAGACTATTCGAGATGTACTGAGTATTATAAGTAAGAAACTCTTAGCACCCCCACACAGTTAAACTAACCCATCCTCAATACCAAATTGAAGCAATCCTCTAAGTTACATTCTTAAGTCAATATTCTCCAAGTAAGTACCACCAACACTAATTCTTCATATTCACTAATATCATACTCCACCTACATAACGTTACCAAAGTACTTGTAAAATAAGGGTGACGATCCAAATAACAAATAAAATCACATATGCCACATTCTCCTCCAATATCCTATCCAAAGTCTTCAGAAAAATAATGTTCCCACCTAATGACTACTATCTCCATAATACTATGTGGGTACCGATACACATCAAACAACAAAAGCTTTCACAAATAACAATAGGACTCTGGGGACTCGGACCTCCACTAAATGAACATGATACAAAATGAATCCAAAACAATTTTTTTTTTAAAACCTGGCTCTGATACCACAATTGTAACACCCCAAAAATGAGAAGTGACCGGCCATGAACCACAAGACCAAAACTCGTAGAACATGCAGCCTAAAAAGAAATTTTATAAAAACTCCCAAGCAAGGATCCACCAATCAGTCAACCATTTTTATTTATTCAGAACATCCCCAACCAATAAATTCCATAAAAAGAATGGGGCACAAACATCCCATGAACCAAATAAAATCCAACGTTCCAACAGTAATAAAAGAATCCAAATGTCTGACAAAATGTTTCAATGCGGAAGCGATAAATAAAATACTAAATTATGATGAGACACCCTAAGGAGGTCAACAACTAAATCCCCGAGATGCCGCCAGAGTCCTCCTAACTGCCCAACTTGCCTGAAAAAGAAGTTGGAATAAATCCGTCAGCTGACGAGCTCAGCGAGTAGAAAAGCATGTATATTAGAATAAAGTTCTGAAACAGGGATCAAAATAATTTACCATGTCAATATAAATTTGGCATATGCGGTGAACAACAAAATAATCCATTAATCCAATAAAAGATTCATCCAATAAATCTTAATGATAATCTCAATCCAATCTCCAACAACAAATGGGGAACCACAACCAAAATCAATAGTACCAAATGCCAGTGAATAAATATCTCAAAATTGGATCCAATATCGAATCTTAGAGTCACCACGAGTAGGCAGCCCGTGGAACTTTTCCCTAAGAACGATCCGGTCAATAACAACCGTTGAGCATTAGAGACACCGGCCTAATCCGGTCTCTTCCCTAATGGCCAGAGTCACCCGCACACAGAGGATTAATTTCCCTGGACTTCCAAAATAAATGTTCCCATCAATAGCCACAAAGTTCTCACCAAAAGATTATTCGATCAACAAATGGTTTCACCAATCCGCATGCCAATTTCAAGAACCAAATAAAACAAATATATGTTCCCAATTTCAATCATTAATTTTCTAAAACAATAATTTAAGGGATACGGGAAAGTTCGCAAATACGTAACATGCTTAACCACTCACCTGGGTCCAAAGCTAATGCAAACGAACAACGCGAAACGAGTCTAACCTGAACAAAGAATCATGTAGTACTATTATCACTAACTGTATTAGGGCTAATGTAAAATTAAAATTTACTAATCCTAGAACTAACTCACTCAATCCACGAGAACCGTACAAAACCCAACTTTAATTTCCAATTCCAACAATATGTCTCCAATGCTACCTGTTCTCCATTCCCAAAAATCAATTGTTTACACCTAAACTATGTATATGCCACATGTACGCACAACACAAAATCAAAGCACAAGGCCATTTGATTTCTTCTACCACTGATATTATCAAATCCACGTACAGTCCCACCCTTGGCCAATAGTGCACGCCACACCGCCATGCTCACAATTTCAGCCCTAGCGTGAGAAGGTGAAAAAGAAAGGGAAAAAGAAATAGACATGAAGAGGAGAAGAACCACTTACTTGAGGCTATCTCCGAACCAGATAAAACACTTGGCTGCTGCAACTTCTCTCTCTCAAAATAAACAACCCTAGTCTAATATAATGACTTTCTCTTACCCACGTTCTTCCCTAAATAATAGGTAACCGTCTAATAAAAGTATTTAATACGGTACAACACCAAATACTTGTACCCCTGACAAGAGTTATGCTATGTGGAGAGAGACAAAATATCAATTACGATCCAAACCATAAAAATCCTCTTTTTTTTTATTATTATTATAGAAATATAATTATTAGGAATTAGAAAAGACAGGATGTAACATCCTTCCCCCCTTACAATAAATTTCGTCCTCGAAATTGCTTACTAACCTAATGCATACAAATATGGGTACTTCTCACGCATCTCCATATCACACTCCCATGTAGCTTCTTCAACCGTGTGATTCACCGCAATAACTTGACCAATAGAATCATTTTATTGTGAGGCTCCTTTCTCCTTCGTGTCCAAAATCTCTACGACTTGTCCAACATAATTTAAATCATTCCGATCATTAAGTGGCTCATAATTAATAACATGGGACGGACTACAAACACACCTCCTCAACATCGACACTTGGAAACATTATAAACTCGAGCCAAATTAGGCGGCAACGCCAAATGATAAGCCACCTCACCAATCCTCTCTAAAACCTCAAAAGCCCCAAAATAGTGAGAACTCGACTTTTCCCTTTTGCCAAACCAGATAACATCTTTCTATGGGGACCCCTTAAGAAATTCAATCTCTAGTTACAAAACTCCAAATCCCTCTAATGACTATTCAAATCAGTATCTCTTACAATATGACCAGAAATTGAACTAGCCCAAATCTATCAAAAAGCTAATCAACCAACCTCGTCAATCAAATTAAGACTACCAGAATTGTAAAAGAATGTCAAAATAACAGTCACTAGATTACCATCATTTCAAAAATATTCATAGGGCCATCTAATTACTCCAAATCCCTCCTACGATTATCTGCATAACATTTCTTCCAAGTGGTTACAAACCTTTCCCAAATAGTTTTTTTTTTTTTTTTTTTCCGCATCCTCCAACAAGTCATCAAGTCCTAAAAGCCACCTTTCTCCAACCTCATACCAACGGATAGGGGATATACACTTCCGTCCACACAAAACCTCATATGGGACAATTCCAAACTCGAATGATAACTGCTATTGTACACAAATTCCATTAACAGCAATTGATCATCCCAATTTTCTTTTCACTCTAAGGTACATGCTCTCAATAAATCCTCCAAAGTCTGTATAGTGCTCTCACTCTGACCATCAGTTTGCGGGTGATAAGCAGAACTAAAAAGTGAACGAGTTCCCATCACTACCTATAAAGCACCCCAAAACTTAGATACAAAAAGGGGATCACAATTGATTCAAGTGCACCAAGGAGTCTAACAATCACCATAAAATACAACTGCACCAACTATCCAACTTTATACATCATGTTAATAGCAATAAAATGTACTGACTTAGTGAGCCAATCAACTACAAACTCCAAAACTCGATTTTCATGAAAGAGTTATAATCTCTTAGCAACTCCATATCACTCACATCAAGATCAAAGAAATGTATGCAGTTATTTGAAACTCTGAAAAGAATCATGCCTCCATAAGATTGAACATCTCGAATATCCAAGAACTCAAAAATTTGCCAACCATTCAATAGTTACTGCCTCATTATGTCCAATGTTACTACATCCAAGTGCATCGAATCTTGTTCCAAGTGGACCATCCATACGTAAAATCCGTCATCAATAGAGCAATTCAAACAAAAGGATTATTCTAACCAATGTCATCTTGTGTTCTAAAACTCCGAAATCTCAATAGTTCATCTCATTAACCTCTTCATTACACACCAACACAGTTATCAACAGACAATCAAAGCATAGCACAAAACACTAACGAAATGTTCGAATAAGACCATCATAGCCAACCCTACCATATTCTCCAAGTTCCAAAATTAATATTTTAAACAACAGTGCATCCTTATATCCTGTTGAACACCTAATAAAGCACCAATCACATTGTACCAAATCACATACGGAAATCCAATTCTTAGTTTTCCAAGACACTAACTGCACTCAAGCTGGGCGTACTCAATACACTCAAAATGACCAATCAATGAATATCTATTGCAACAAACTTTTATGACTATCACAAAAAACTACTAATCCAAACAGACTAAATCTATAAACTAGCTACATCATCGATCCCCAAAGATATACTTGTAAAGCTCCATCAATAACACACAAAAAGAAGTCAAAAACCCCATCACATTCTTCTCTTTTCCTTTTTTTTTTTTTTTTCAATAAATGAAGTGATACGCTGAGATCCAATATTGCATTTCTAGCTATCAAATTTTCCTTTCCCATCCAACTCCATAATAGTCAAGTTTTCAAAATATATATCAGTCTTCATGACGTTTTACTACCATCCGTAACTACAAACCAACAGGAATACTTCCACAAAAATCTCCCTGATATAATACTCCAACATCACCTAAAAGGAACTAACTTAACACTAACCAATAAGATATTCTACCAACTAGTCAATCAAGGTTAGAATTAGTAGTTAGGGAAAAAATCAATATAATTCCAGCTCAAACTAAGTAAGCCAAACTCTAAGGATTGACCTTCTAACAATGAACTACTTCAACAATGAACAACTCCAACAATGAACTACTACCATCCCATCACTCGCAAACATCCAAAGTCTACTAATGAACTCCTTAGACCTCAAAGCTTTGATTTATTACAGTACCACAAGTCGTGTGGCTCAACAGATCACCTATTGTTATGATTGGTTTACTAATCAGCTAAACATCATACACCCATACCCTCCAAACAGTTTCGTTGAAACATTCTCAAATCAATCTTCATGAGAATCCAAACAAATTATCAAATCCAGATTAAAATTCTAGGAAACAAATAAGGCTCCCAAACTTCACACCCTATTCCACATATTCAGCAATGGTGGCAAGACAAGACTTATTCAATAAATGCAACCAGATCAGATCACCTCAAGTAAAGTTTAAGACAGCTAACAATAATATTGTTGAAGTATAAACAAGATTTTACTCCACTGAATCATCCAAAAATTTCATGGGCCATTATACACATATCTACGGCCTTTATCAATTACCCAAACTGAATGGTGTCCTCAAAACTAATAATTAATCAAATTAACTAGCCTCTATTCTCACTTCCCAAAAGAACATATAATGCACATCACTACCTTAAATTTCTAACATTCACCTCACATCTTGAAGACTATCTCCATGTACTAACCCAAAATATAACACCACAGAATCCTGAATTATATATTTTCCCTTGTCATTTCAAACCACGCATCTAAATTATCCCCCAAAGTAAGAGTTTTAACCTTTCGTAGCAAATAAATTACAAACCCCAAAACTACTAATGATCAAGTCGGTAACACTCCATATTTACTTCATATGGCCCGATGACAACTCTAATCACATAAGTTTACCCATACAAATTTTCTCTTTCTAACCTTCCCTTAATTTCACTACAGTGATAACGTAATACATTTACTCTCAAATCACCACCAGTGCACTCCATAACTTTACTCTATGACAATCAACTTTTCATATAAGTTTACAAACCCAAGTACTCACATCTTGATATAGCCATAGCCCATTGCATGATCACTACCAAATAAGCGGTCGTAACCTCACCAAAACATTTCCATTGGCAAGCTCTCATAACTGAACTACTACTACTACATTAGACAAACCCACAACTTGAAGAATCAACTACTCCCACTTTATACCCACCTAGTCGTAAGGTTCTTTTTTTTTTTTTTCCGGATTGAATCAATGAAACACTGGAATCCTAACCATCAATGAGTTCATAGGGTATTCACCTAATAACCATCAAGGAATTCATGGGGTAGTTCCTCAAACAAACATAATTATTGACCTCTCATAATAGAACATAGCCAAAACTCTTATAGGATCTCAACCATAGGGACAAAAGACCGATCAAACAACAACAATTCAAGACTATTCGAGATGTACTGAGTATTATAAGTAAGAAACTCTTAGCACCCCCACACAGTTAAACTAACCCATCCTCAATACCAAATTGAAGCAATCCTCTAAGTTACATTCTTAAGTCAATATTCTCCAAGTAAGTACCACCAACACTAATTCTTCATATTCACTAATATCATACTCCACCTACATAACGTTACCAAAGTACTTGTAAAATAAGGGTGACGATCCAAATAACAAATAAAATCACATATGCCACATTCTCCTCCAATATCCTATCCAAAGTCTTCAGAAAAATAATGTTCCCACCTAATGACTACTATCTCCATAATACTAAGTGGGTACCGATGCACATCAAATAACAAAAGTTCTTACAAACGGCAGTAGGACTCTGGGGACTTGGACCTCCACTAAATGAACATGATACAAAATGAATGCGAAACTTTTTTTTTTTTTTTAAACCTGGCTCTGATACCACAATTGTCACGCCCCAAAATGAGAAGTGACCGGCCATGAACTACAAGACCAAAGCTCGTAGAACATGCAGCCTAAAAAGAAATTTTATAAAAACTCCCAAGCAAGGATCCACCAATCAGTCAACCATTTTTATTTATTCAGAACATCCCCAACCAATAAATTCCATAAAAAGAATGGGGCACAAACATCCCATGAACCAAATAAAATCCAACGTTCCAACAGTAATAAAAGAATCCAGATGTCTGACAAAAGGTTTCAATGCGGAAGCGATAAATAAAATACTAAATTATGATGAGACACCCTAAGGAGGTCAACAACTAAATCCCCGAGATGCCGCCAGAGTCCTCCTAACTGCCCAACTTGCCTGAAAAAGAAGTTGGAATAAATCCGTCAGCTGACGAGCTCAGCGAGTAGAAAAGCATGTATATTAGAATAAAGTTCTGAAACAGGGATCAAAATAATTTACCATGTCAATATAAATTTGGCATATGCGGTGAACAACAAAATAATCCATTAATCCAATAAAAGATTCATCCAATAAATCTTAATGATAATCTCAATCCAATCTCCAACAACAAATGGGGAACCACAACCAAAATCAATAGTACCAAATGCCAGTGAATAAATATCTCAAAATTGGATCCAATATCGAATCTTAGAGTCACCACGAGTAGGCAGCCCGTGGAACTTTTCCCTAAGAACGATCCGGTCAATAACAACCGTTGAGCATTAGAGACACCGGCCTAATCCGGTCTCTTCCCTAATGGCCAGAGTCACCCGCACACAGAGGATTAATTTCCCTGGACTTCCAAAATAAATGTTCCCATCAATAGCCACAAAGTTCTCACCAAAAGATTATTCGATCAACAAATGGTTTCACCAATCCGCATGCCAATTTCAAGAACCAAATAAAACAAATATATGTTCCCAATTTCAATCATTAATTTTCTAAAACAATAATTTAAGGGATACGGGAAAGTTCGCAAATACGTAACATGCTTAACCACTCACCTGGGTCCAAAGCTAATGCAAACGAACAACGCGAAACGAGTCTAACCTGAACAAAGAATCATGTAGTACTATTATCACTAACTGTATTAGGGCTAATGTAAAATTAAAATTTACTAATCCTAGAACTAACTCACTCAATCCACGAGAACCGTACAAAACCCAACTTTAATTTCCAATTCCAACAATATGTCTCCAATGCTACCTGTTCTCCATTCCCAAAAATCAATTGTTTACACCTAAACTATGTATATGCCACATGTACGCACAACACAAAATCAAAGCACAAGGCCATTTGATTTCTTCTACCACTGATATTATCAAATCCACGTACAGTCCCACCCTTGGCCAATAGTGCACGCCACACCGCCATGTGAGTACCACTGATATTATCAAATCCACGTACAGTCCCACCCTTGGCCAATAGTGCACGCCACACCGCCATGCTCACAATTTCAGCCCTAGCGTGAGAAGGTGAAAAAGAAAGGGAAAAAGAAATAGACATGAAGAGGAGAAGAACCACTTACTTGAGGCTATCTCCGAACCAGATAAAACACTTGGCTGCTGCAACTTCTCTCTCTCAAAATAAACAATCCTAGTCTAATATAATGACTTTCTCTTACCCACGTTCTTCCCTAAATAATAGGTAACCGTCTAATAAAAGTATTTAATACGGTACAACACCAAATACTTGTACCCCTGACAAGAGTTATGCTATGTGGAGAGAGACAAAATATCAATTACGATCCAAACCATAAAAATCCTCTTTTTTTTATTATTATTATAGAAATATAATTATTAGGAATTAGAAAAGACGGGATGTAACAATGGTTCTTTCGACGCCCCATTTCGGTTGCACGTTGAACATATGGATGCCTTCAAGAAGTTCTTCTATGAGAATACTGTTAAGACTTTAGTTTAGTTTTACTTTGAATAAGTCTTTGTTTTGTCCTAGTCTTTAGGAGTCTGTTGCTTTACCTCTTTTGTAGGAGTCCTAGTAGGAGTATCAATAATGGGGGAGTTTGTTTTGATTCAGTTCCTAGTTTTTTGGTACTGCTGTGAGTTAGCTCCTAAACTAGTGGGTTGTTAGTTCATGTAATCATCTATTTAAGTGTTTTGAGTTTGCTAAATAAATTTACTTCAGTTTCCAACGTTCATTCTTTCTCTCAATATTATATCATTGGTATCAGAGCCATAGAAAAACAGGGGCTGAAGTAGATCGTCTCCAACAGAGCAGAAGCTCTTTCTACTCACTCCTGTGTTGCAGCAGCATACTCTAATGGCAGCAGAGAATTTCGTGCAACCCTCTATACCGCGCTTCGATGGTCATTGTGATCATTGGAGCATGTTGATGGAGAACTTCCTGAGATCCAAAGAATATTGGACTCTCATGGAAACTGGTTTTGTCGAACCAGTGAGAGATGCGGTGTTGACGGACGCACAAAAAAACGAAGCTGGAGGAACTCAAATTGAAGGACTTGAAGGCAAAGAACTATCTTTTCCAGGCCATTGATCGCACAATCCTGGAGACTATTCTCACCAAAAACACTTCGAAGCAAATCTGGGATGCAATGAAGCAAAAGTATTTAGGCAACGCAAAGGTTAAGCGGGCACAACTTTAAGCACTTCGTGCCCAATTTGAGAATCTTCGTATGCAGCCGACAGAGTCAGTGGAGGGATATTTCTCCAGAACTTTGACGATTGCAAACAAGATGAGAACGAGTGGAGAAAAGATGGAAGAAATCACAGTCATTGAAAAGGTTCTTCGATCAATGACAAAGAAGTTTGATCACGTGGTCTGCTCCATTGAAGAATCGAAGGATCTTGATGTCCTTTCGATTGAAGAATTGATGAGTACACTAACTGTCCATGAGCAGCGAATTAATCAGCATGAAGTTATGGAGTAAGCATTGCAGCTACAACACTTGACCAACAACCCATCTTCTCAACAGAAGGGTTGCGGGCATGGAAAGGGAGGAAGCAGCACCAACAACAAAGATCAAGGCAGAGGTAGAGAAAGGGATGATAAGCACGGTGGTGACCAAGAATCGAAACCAATTGACAAATCCAAAGTCAAATGTTTCAGATGTAACAGATTTGGCCATTACCGCTCTGAATGCAGAACCAAGATGCACAAAGGAAAGGGAGCAAAATCAAATTTTGCAGAGGAGGATGAAATTTCTCTTCTAATGGCTTGCAATGTCGCTGAGGAGACCCGTCAAAGCATGTGGTACTTGGATACAGGATCAAGTAACCACATGTGTGGGAACAAGTCTATATTCTCTGAATTAGACGAGTCCTACCGTTCATCTGTCAAATTTGGAGATGGTTCAACTATCTCTGTCATGGGGAAGGGCAGCGTTCAAATCCAGACCTCTAAGAGCTCCCATCAAACCATTTCAAATGTATTCTACATTCCAGGTTTGAAGAGTAATCTGTTAAGTGTGGGTCAACTTCAAGAAAAGGGATACGAGATCATCATTAAGGACGGAGTGTGTCGCATTCAAGATCCAATGAAAGGACTGATCACTCAGGTCAGTATGACAGCAAATCGAATGTTTCCTTTATCTATTCAGAGAGATATACTTCCTTGTTTTGCTGCTGTGGTGAAAGATGCAGCTTGGCTGTGGCACTTTCGTTATGGTCATTTGAACTTCTCCGGTTTGAAGTTGCTACAACAAAAGAACATGGTGACGGGACTTCCACAAATTGATCATCCTTCACGAGTTTGCGAAGAGTGTGTCATTGGTAAGCAACATCGGGATCCTTTCCCAAAAGGAGATGCATGGAGAGCCAAGAAGGTGTTGGAGTTGGTGCATTCCGACATATACGGTCCCATCAACCCTTCATCCAACGGTAGTAAGAGGTACTTTATTACCTTTATCGATGACTTTAGTCGCAAAACATGGGTCTATTTGCTGCAGGAAAAGTCTGAAGCTTTCTTGGCATTCAAAAATTATAAGGCTCTTGTTGAGAAAGAAGTTGGGCAGCCTATTAAAACTCTCCGAACAGACCGTGGTGGCGAATACACCTCACAGGAATTTGCAAATTTCTGTGAATTACATGGAATCAAAAGGCAGCTTACAACTTCTTACTCCCCACAGCAAAATGGTGTTGTGGAACGGAAAAATCGAACGATCTTAAATATGGTGCGGAGTATGCTGAATAGGTCGTTTCTCCCTAAGAGATTTTGGCCTGAGGCGGTCTTGTGGAGTATTTATCTCTTGAACAGAAGTCCTACTATTGCTGTCCGAGATAGAACTCCTGAAGAAGCATGGAGTGGTAGAAGACCGAGTGTGGACCACTTGCGAATTTTTGGGTGCATAGCTTACGCACATGTACCAGATGAGAAGAGGAAGAAGCTTGATGACAAAGGGAAAAAGTGTGTTTTCCTCGGAGTCAGTGAGCAGTCCAAGGCATATAAGTTGTTCAATCCAGTCACTCGGAAAATTATTATCAGTCGGGATGTTGTCTTTGATGAAGAGAACATGTGGACAGAAGCTGGTAGCAGTTCTATTCCATACATTCCAGTGAGTTTGGACAATGATGCAGAAGAAAGTCATCCTCAACAAACACTCGGTGATCAAATTATTGGCTGGCAACAACCTGCCTCTTTGGGTCAACCAGCTACAATGTCCAAAGAGGATAACTCAGAATCTTCAACCATGACCAGACCTGAACGTAGTAGAAGGAGACCGACATGGATGTGGGATTATGAGGTACGAGGAGTTGATCAATCAGATGATCCACTTATTCATTTTGCTCTGTTTGCAGACTGTGATCCTATTACTTTTCAAGATGCTGTCAAATACCCAAAATGGCAGATAGCGATGGATGAAGAAATTGCAGCCATTGAGAAAAATAATACTTGGGCATTGACAGATCTTCCCAAAGGGCAGAAGTCAATTGGTGTCAAGTGGGTTTACAAGACAAAGTTGAATGCGGAAGGAAAAGTCGATAAGCACAAAGCCCGTCTTGTTGCAAAAGGTTACAAGCAAGAATATGGCATCGACTACAAAGAAGTTTTTGCTCCAGTTGCACGGCATGATACCATTCGGTTGGTGCTTGCACTGGCAGCACAAAGCTCATGGCCCCATCTTCCAATTGGACGTAAAATCTGCATTCTTGCAAGGCGAGTTGCAAGAATCAATTTATGTTGATCAACCTCAAGGGTATGTGCAACAAGGGAAGGAGAACAAAGTGTACAAGCTGAGGAAGGCTCTTTATGGGCTGAAACAAGCTCCCCGAGCTTGGTACAGTCGTATCGCTGCATATTTCTCAAGGCCAGGCTTTCATCAATGTCCATATGAGCATACTTTGTTTGTTAAATCTGGATGTACTGGAGAGTTGTTAATTGTATGCTTATATGTGGACGATTTAATTTTCACTGGAAGTAGTAGTGCTATGTTTGATGATTTCAAGCAATCAATGATGAATGAATTTGAGATCTCTGATCTTGGATTGATGCATTACTTCCTTGGTTATGAAGTAGCACAAAATTCTGCTGGGATCTTTATCTCACAGAAGAAATATGTTCGAGAGATCTTGGTAAGCAATTCGTCATCTGAAACCTTTCCAAGATCTCTCGAACATATTTGGTCTGTGGAAAGGTTTCAGTTGGTACTCCAGTTGAGCTTGGACGGAAGCTTACCAAAGACCATGAAGGAAAGAAGGTTGACTCAACTCTCTACAAGCAAATTGTGGGGAGCCGCCCGAGGGTGCCTCAATGCAGAGGCGGCTGCACATGGATCCTTCCATGGTCACATGAACACCCAAAATTATTTGTTTTGCTTAGAATACATGCAAAAATTATGGGCTAGTCTTGTTTTGAGCACCCAATTCAAATATCAATGAACACCCAATTCTAATAATCTTGAACATCTAACCCAAAAATAATTGAACACCCAACAACCAATTGAACACTCAATCACAACCCAATTATAGCCCACAAATCCAGACAATTCATACTTGAACACTTAACACATTACCTCAAACAAAACTCACAATCCTAATGGAAAAAAAAATAATTATGGTAGTAAAAAAATAAAGAGAAAAAGAAGAATCTAGTGGTTTAAGTATTATGATCTGCGTTCTCTATCCTATCTCCATTGTCAATAGTCTAAATGTGTTGGTTTCGCATTCGTGACAATAACTACTTTATTATTATTTTTTATCTAGCTAGCTTGTAGAATTACAGGCAAAGCTTTAAAAAAATTCAACTACATTGCAAAACCCCGTTAACTTGAATGATATTCCTTCAACTTTAAGGTTGCGATAGAAAATCTCATCATGTCATCCAAACAAACAACATATTTTCGAAAAGGTCGGCTGAAAACTTAAAAAAAGTTTAAATTTTTTTAAAATAATATAGTGTATATTTTTAAGTTCTCATTTTGCCTCGTAGTTAATTGTTTTAGAATAAAGGTTACGTTTTTTTGTCTGCACTATTTATACTAATATACGAGGTTTTGCACATATATTATTGGTCAATACACTAGCTAGTAGAGTTAAGGTAATTTATGAACACCCTATTACAAATTTCTGGAGCCGCCACTGCCTCAATGTTTACTGTTATCTATAAACTAGAATCTACGAAGTACAACTAAATCAGCAAAAAAATACTGGGAAGGGCTTCATCCGACCAGTTTTTATTTGTTTTTTATCTAACAGTTCAAATAAAAACTGCTCAAATCAAGCACTTCTCGGTCATTTTTTTTGCTGATTTCAATTGGGTACCCTTAAAATCACGTTCTGAACACATTGAGCGGCTCGGATCATTGAAATCCGATTGGGAAAGGTGAGAAATGGGGAGATCCGCATACAAGGTCCTCATTTTAAGGTTCTTACCTGAAGATTTCTGTATGTGTGTGTATATATATATATATATACATATATATATGTATATCGGGGTGATTCTGGGGACCCTTAAAAAAATCTCTAAAAAAAACCCCCCAAATCTTAATCTCATAGTTCCCGATCAAATTTTGATGATCCGAGCCGCTAAATGTGTTCAAAACATGATTTTAATGGTGCTCACGATAAATTGGCAAAAAAAATAACCAGGAAGGGCTTGATTTGAGCAGTTTTTTACTGAACCGTTCAATAAAGTAACAAAAAACTATTCGGATGAAGCCCTTCCCTGTCATTTTTTTTGCTGATTTCTCAGGGGTACCCTTAAAATCACGTTCTAATTACATTGAGCGGCTTAGATCATCAAAATTCGATCGGAAACTCAGGGAGGTTTTTTTAAGGGTCCCCGGAACCACTCCGTATGTGTGTGTGTGTGTGTGTGTGTATATATATATATATATATCTTTTTATAAGGGCGCCCTTATGAGGATGCCCCCTTTTTTCAATTGAACTTTGATGATCTGAGCCGCTCAATGTATTCAGAACGTGATTTTAAGGATACACACGAGAAATTGGCAAAAAAATAATATTGGGAAGGGCTCGATCGGATTAGTTTTTGATAAAAACGCTAAATTTGCACTAGTTTTCTTTACATAAAATCAGTCCAATTGAAATTTAGGAACCATAAAATAGGCCCAAATGGTGAAATTACTTTTTAGAAATACTAAGGTGTTAAAAAAGAAAATAAGGGACGACTAGAAGAATATATTGTGCCGATCCAAAAAAGAAGAAAGAAACGCAGCAATTTGCAAACACTTCATGCTTCAAGCTTGAGAAGTCGAAGGGAAGGAAGGATAGCGACCAACAATCGTGGACGGAAATACATGCATACGGATTTTCTTGATAAAAAATTATCTTCGGTCAATCATGTCTGATGAAAAATTAAATGGATTGACTATATTATCTATCAAGAAGGAGTTGGTGAAATAGCTTGATTAAGGAGACTTAATTAGTACGTTTGCAGCAAAAAGTGCGAGAAGACTAATTTTCAAATGATGGATTTTGTGGTATTGTAATAGTTGTATTTATTTTTAGGATAATTTTGTATTACTCATATGCTTCTATTTTGTAATGGTTTTTTTTTTTTTTTTATGAGACTCTTTGTAGACCACTTTTGTATGAACAATATAAGGAGGCCTCATTCAAAAGGTTCATTTCTGGCCTCCAAAACTAATGAGTTAGTCCTGCAGATGCTCAAACTGAGATATATTATAACAAAGTAAATTTTACTGTAATATGATGTCTTCTACGGCATGATACTCCCTCCGTCCCAATTTAATAGTTACTTTTGAGAGTTCGTGTCACTTTTTAAGTGATTATATCTTGTAATTTATAATGTTTTAGTTGATTTTGAAAACATTGTATTATAGAACAAATCGAGATCTATCAAATAAGATCCATATTTGATATGAAATTCATTACCAATTTAAAGATATAACTTATTTTTTTATTCTATTAGAATAGAACTGGGACAAGTAAATTGAGACGGAAGTAGTATATAGCAAGGCTTGAATTGCTCAGCCTCTCTTGGCTTTTGCTTTTGGTGCCTTTTCCATCTCACTATGTTATGGCAATGGCCATGACAAATATGATTAATTTCTCTTTGTCCCTGCTTTTCTTGTATAAGTTTCTCTGTAATGGGTTGGATGTAGTTTTTCCCTTAAACTGTATTCGGATGGAATCGCTGTAAGTACTGTTTGACATTTTAATGAAATGTGCTTCAGATCAAAATATATATATACGATTAATTTGCCGAGATAAATATTGATGGGAGAAGGGAATTTTGTTATTTTGCTCAATGCATGTTTGTAGACTCTAGGAGATGAAAACATTCGAAACTTCAAAAGGGTATAGGAAGGATGACATGGTGGATACTTCGAAAACTCTCTCTCTCTCTCTCTCTCTCTCTCTCTCTCTCTCTCTCTCTCTCTCTCTCTCTCTCTCTCTCTCTCTCTCTCTCTCTCTCTCTCTCTCTCTCTCTCTCTCTCTCTCTCTCTCTCTGTATTTGTGTTTTGAGAGAAACTTATTCACTGCTCAACCATTAACAAGTTGTTTACAGCAGCGACTAATTGCGATCGTTTAAAAGTGTTATAGATGGTTCAGATTTTAATGAATTTAACTCTTGTTCAGAAAAGTTTCATTAACATTTGAATCGTCTAAAACACTTTTGTACGATCGCGATTGGTTCTGTAAACATCTATTCACGACTCCGCCAGTAAAAAGATTCCTCTTTGTGTTCTATATCTACACACCTCTCTTACCTTCCTTCTCCTCCTTTCACCCTCCACCGACAAACCTGAACAATCTCTCATTTATTCGTAATGATGTTTAAGCATACTGATTAGAATAAATCTTATTTATAGTTGCTACGGGCAATAATTTACTAAAAGTAATCATTTTGTTACGGAAAATAATGATAGAATAATAAGTATTTTATTTCTATTAAAGCATTATTTTATTCTTATGTGATAGGAACCCAGAGTGGGTCCTGTCAAAAATCAGCTCAATTTTATATGTGTATGTACTTAATTCAATCTTTCATTTTTCATTCACATTTCAGAATCCTATAATATGAATGAAAAATTAATAAAAGATTAAATTGAATACGTACACATATCGAATTGAATTGATTTTTCGCTGAGCCTCTCAATTATTTTGTAAATTATTGAGCAGAATGAATCATTCATGAGGATGAAATATCAGAACCAATTTCTGGACTCTCCAGGCATCCACAGAGGACAAGAGATTCTCTTACAACAGTACCGTTCCGCTTTTTTTTTTTTAAATATTTTTTTTAAAGAAAAAGGTAATTTCAAACTCACATATAATGAACATGAAAAATAAAATTTCAATTACTTTTTCACCGTTTAAAAGATCTCAATGAAATCTATAAAATAAGATCCATATTAGTAGAAAAATTATTTACGTAAACACATAATTTTTTAGCTTAAAACTACCTTTCTTTTCAAAAAATTCCTTCTCTAAGAAACTGGAACGGAGCCAACGATCCGTTGAGCAAAAACCACTTGCAGATGCTCAGTCCCCAAAAGGGAAATTCTAAATGCAAAGAAAACGTACCCAAAAATTATTCCGAAATGACAAACTAATGGTACAGATTTACTTTAAAATGCATTTGTACTGTTGATTTACCTGAATAATTTTATTCAATATCTTCCGGTGTCTAGTCACGACACATTAATTTCACAGTACTTGTGCCCACAATGTACAATATCTTCCAGTGTCTAGTCACAACACATTAGTTTCGTAGTACTTGTCCCCACAATGTACAGGTAAAGTTGCTTTTCATTTTATTTTGTTGACGTATATTATGTCCAATTCAAAAAAACATATTATGTCCAATTCACAAGTTTAAGTGACTTTCAAGTATTTACTTTGGCTTTAAACAAATGATCCACTCCAGACAACATAACGATGAACAATAAATTATACTTTAGCTAAAAAGTATTAAGAAAAAAAAAAATTGTATGATTTGAATCCAGAGGGTTCGCTTGAACCACTCAAATAATAGTGCAATGAATTGTTGAAAAAAATTTGAATTTTTCTTGCCAAAATTGTACTATTATTTTTACGTCCTCATTTTGTAGACCGGACAAACAATATTGGACTGAGAGAGTAGCAAATTTTGCAATTCGTAGACAGGAAAGTGTTGGAGAATTTTCCGAAGTACAAAAAAAAAAAACAGAAAAGAAAAAGGAAAGTGTTGGAGTGATAAGGTGCTGAGGAACTTACACAAGAGGTCCTGTGTTCAGATATTGGTGCCACCAACCGAAGGTGCTCTGCAGGCTCTGATAAATGCCAAAATATACATATTTTGGCTCTGCAATCTATATTTACTAGTCTTTTATATTTGTTAATTGATATTTATTATGCGTTTTTATGTTTACAGGTTGCTTGAGCTCGATTTTCAAGATTTTGGGGTAAAGATGGAAGTTAGCAAAAGTTTTGAATTGAAGTGCGAAGTGGACAAAGCCCAAGGGCCATTATGTAATTTATACTTTCAATCCCTATAAAACTAATCTTATACATACTGAACCTGGGGTCTTCGGCAGCTTTTGAAAAAGAGAAAGGAATTCGGACGGAAGAAGGAAAAAAGAACGAAGGCTGCGGCATCTCTTCTGTGCAGCACGACTCCGACAGAAAGAGCTGCGATCAGGAGGGTTGTTTCATTTCTCATTCTTTTGCTGCTTTCTTTCTTACATTATTTTCTGCGGAGTTTTTTTCCATCAAGTTTTTGGAGCTTTATTTAATTACTCGCATTTCGGTAACTCGTTTTAATTTCAGTTCTTTATAACAGTTGTTCGTCTGTTATTGTTTAATTTAGATCCTTTATTTATTTTTCATCTCGCGTATTAAAAAGCATGATTCAAATTAGGGTTTTATTCTTTTTATTTTTAATAATGAGTGAGTAGTCTATCTGAGGTTTGGTTGCTGGATAAAGGCGCGCTGCGACCCAATTAGGATTCGTCTCGCAATTTTTTCGCTCATTAATTTAATTGAATAATTTTAGTTGATGAAAACTACGTCCGTTGGACGAATCCGAGGCATTGTCGGGACTCATGTGAGCGGGAACGGGGGACCAAAACCTGTTCGTTGTACGGGACCGGTAACCTTAGGATTTGCATCTTTCGGAGTTTCCAATTCTCCCTAAAATTCAACCGTTTTTAGAACTTTGAAAAGCAAGCGGATTCTGATTAGGTAACGATCGCCAGATTCCCTACGACTATGCCTCTCTTTTAAATCATTCGAGTAAGTTATCTGTTAGTTTTAGTTAATCTCAATCAATCATACAAGGGGTGGCTACCTAAGAGCCCGTTTAATCAGTAATAACCCGAGTTTTTAGTCAGCACACATCACCGTCTCTGTGGATTCGACTCCGGACTTACCGGATATTATGCTACGTCGGTCTCAGCCCTACGCTTGGGGCAATCTATTATTTTAGGACTAGGAATCGGTCAAGCAGGCTCTCTCTCTCTCTCTCTCTCTCTCTCTCTCTCTCTCTCTCTCTCTCTCTCTCTCTCTCTCTTTTAGGACTAGGAATCGGTCAAGCAGGCTCGCTCTCTCTCTCTCTCTCTCTCTCTCTCTCTCTCTCTCTCTCTCTCTCTCTCTCTCTCGCCAATTCTGTGATGAAAAGTAAAGCTCATAGTTTTGAGAGATTTGTGACAACTGAAATTTGTCACGAACGGTTAGTTTCATGATTTCCAAGTGCAAGTTTTTGTGACAACTTGAATTTATATTTTTTTTTTGGTAAACAAAATGATATCCGATTACAACTTGTATATTTAGTGACAGGAAATGATAGCAAAAATTGCCATAAATGGACTATTTTCAATGACAACGTATGGCTTGTCAATAAAAGTGAGAGGTATTTGCGACAAAATTGGTCAGGATTTATTTCATTTACGACCGATCATAAAATGTTACTAGATTATTTTTAATTCGAACCTTCCAAACACATCCGAACGGTCAGAATTAATTGCACAACTATTGTGTTGGTTTGTGCATGTAGCATTTTTGGTTTGCAATAAGTCATCATTAAGTACTTTTATCTACACACTTATAGTACTGACAGCTCTGTGCATGACACAAATTTTTTTGGCAACAAAGTTTTTAGTGACGAGTTTTTGACATTCATGATTCATTGACGAAATTTTGTCGCCACTTAAGATCAATCTTCTTTTACTGCGTTCACTTCGTATACCTCGAAGCGTAGAGTAGTCTCACAAAAAGTCCAATTGATCAGAACGAATCACATTTTCCTCTAAGGAAACGAACGGCGAATTACATACACAGTCAAAATAATTTGGTTTGATCATTGGTTTACTAACATCCGAGAGTTTTTTTTGAATCACACACAATCAAAATAATTTGGTTCGATCATTGGGTTACTAACATCCAACAGTTTCTTTTGCAGGTTCATGTAAATCTACGCGTTAATATCTGCAGCAACAAAGCGAATAGCTCGAACCATGTGATTGGACTCAGAACGAGATCCATTTAAGAAGACATAACAGCATGCCGCCCTTCTTTCCCCAGACCCTGATATAGGACATATAACATACTACAGCAACTAACAACTCGCATCTAAACTCCAAACATGAAAAATAGTATTCGACTTCTCTCTGCTATCATATAACCCGGACTACAAGAAACAATATCGATTTCAAGCTCGCCCATCATAACAATTAATAGTCCAAATTTGTTAACGACCATGGCTGATAAGATCATCTATTCTTACCTATTAGTGTCTTTTAACAAATCAAAAAGTATTTTTGATGGGTATCCAAAATAAGTTCTGGACTAACCGTATCCACAAATGAAAAGCAAGGAAATAGACAAGATGAAATGGGGAACACAAAGCTGAGAAGCACTGATTAGAGAGTAGCATATATAGTACATTTCGAATTTCCATTTGAGGGACCTTTATGACATTGCACCACTGACCACGCATTTCTTCTTTTGACCCATTATAGCATGTGAAGCTCAAGAAAAACTACAACTAACTTGAGCTATCTCTCTCTCTTTTGATCTCGATCTCGATCGAGGATGTTAACCTTGAAGGCTTCCTACACAGTGACACCATTGGAGCCGTCACCAACAGGACTCGTTTACTTATCAGATTTTGATCAAAGCGTTGCCCTAACTCACGCACCTACAGTCTACTTCTATAGACCCATCAGTGATCACTTACTAAACCCAATAGAAATCCTCAAAAACTCCCTAGGCAAAGTACTCACCATATTTTACCCACTCGCCGGACGCCTCCAAAGGACCAGAAGGGGCCGCCTTGAAGTCAACTGTAACTCCATGGGCGCGCTGTTTTTGGAAATAGAGTCGGAGGCTAAAATCAGCGACTTTGGAGACTTCACTCCAACTTCAGAAACTAGAGCTCTAATACCATCTGTAGACTACAATAAGCCTATTGATGAGTTGCCATTACTTTTGGTGCAAGTTACAAAGTTCAGTTGTGGTGGAATTAGTCTTGGCTTGGGCATGTCACATGTGCTTGTCGACGGCCGATGTGCAGCTCACTTTGTTTCCGAGTGGGCGAGGATTGCTTGCGGCGAGGAACCTGAAAACTTGCCATTTCTTGATCGGATGGTACTGAAGTTGGAGGAAGATGATCTGAAACCGCCAAGATTTGATCACATGGAGTTCGGCAAACTACCGATGTTGATTGGCCAAACGAATAACTTTGAAGAGCAAAAGAAGGAAACGACTGTGGTGATGTTGAAATTGAGCAAAGAACATATTCAACAGCTGAAGAAAGAGGCTAATGAGTTCCCAAGTGTTTACACTAGTAGTAAGCCTTTTACTAGGTATGTGATATGATCCAATGTGGTCTATTGGGTGCTTTTGGCCACCGCCGCATGGTGCCCGACAAGAGTTTGGGGCACCACTTGGCATAGAATAATTACTCTTGATACCACACATTTACGTGAAGTTCATCTCTAAGAGTATGAACACTTAACATATGTGTGGCATTGAGAAGTGCTGTGTCACCATGGAACGGTGCCCTAAGATGACTAAAATAATTACTCTTATTTTTGTCTTTTTTAATCATTTGATTTTTTCATTAAAATTCGTCATAATTCATTTTTTATTGACAGAAGGAATAAAAAATTAAAAAAATAGATCAAATTTGAAAAACTTCACCAATAAAAAAATTGTTTAAATTTTTTCAAGACAAAGGCGTAGTACTGTGCAACTTAGCTTAATTTTTGAGGTTGTTTGATAGCCTAATTCAACACTAAATATTGAATGAATTAAGTAGTTAGTGATTAAGTTTGTTTGATAACCAAAGTTAACAATGCTTAAAAGATTAGGTGCCTCTTAAAATATAAGTTAAAAAGTTGATAAAAATTAAGGACTTTTGAAACAGTTGTTTTAATTTCATTCAATGCTTAATATATCTAATGGAACTAATTAATTAATCAATTGTTTTCATTAGTAAAATTAAAATTAATTAATCACTACTCTACTACAACAAATACATGATAACCATTAGTAAAATTAAACTAAAATCACTATAACTAATGGTACTAAAATTAATTAATCAGTTGTTTTCATTGAGTTCTTAATATATTTATGAAACAATTTTTCACTTTAAAAGATCCGGTGCTTTGTTTGGATTGAAATTTTAAAAAAATTTTGAAAAATAGTAGGGGTAATAAGTAAGAGAGATAGATAGAGATATGTTGAAAGTAGGGAGAATGTAGGGGGAATTTTTTGAAAAAGTTCCTTTTGAATTTGAAAGAGAACAAAGCATAGCATTTAGTTTTCAGTACTTAAATATTCAGTTTTCAGTTTATCAAACAACACCTTTGATTTTTGCAAATAAGTTTCCTTGTTTTTGTTTCTCAATTTTAGGAAGACTAGAGAATCTTAATAGAGAATACCTCACATTGGGGGAAAAATTACACTAAAGCTAAAAATGGTTCAAATTATGCCTTTCGAGTTTCAACTTAACTTTGTCTTTTTTAATCTTTGAAGAAGTGGTCCGTTTTCCTCATTTTCCGATTCTCGTCGAGAGTCTCGAGACAAGCATTTATACGAAAATTAGTTTGACCTAAAAACTACTGGTAGAGCAAAGAAAAAAGTTGAAGAGCAAAGCTAATGAAACCTCTTTTTTTTTTTTAATTGGATGTCTAGGCAGCTTGCGCACACCTCAACTGAAGGTAACGATCGGGTATAACCCCCAATAGCCTAAATGTTTGAAATATTTAACCTCCGTGGAAATGAAACCTGTGACCTAAGAACACTTATTGCCAGGTATGAAGCTGTGGCTGCACATATGTGGAGGTGCGCATCCAAGGCAAGGCTGCACGAATTTGAGCAACTAACAAGCATGGGCGTTGCCGTGGATTTTCACAGCCAGATGGTTCCGCCGTTGCCAAAGCACTTTTTCGGGAATGCAGTCTCACAGATGAGAGCAACAACCACCTCAGGAGAGCTGTTGTCAAAGCCATTAGGATATGGCTGTAGCAAGATAAGGGAAGCCATAGAGAAGGTAACAGACGAGTACGTAAGGTCATCTCTAGCTTACTTGAAAAAGGAAAAGGATTTGTCCAAGTTCAGGTACTCTCATGTCCTGGGATCTACTCAAGGAGCTTTCCTTGGCAACCCGAACATTGTAATCACTAGTTGGATCGGGTTGCCTTTGTGTGGTGTTGATTTCGGATGGGGAAAGGAAATTTACATGGGACCCGGAACGATTGCGTTTGACGGAAAGTCGTTCATATTTCCCAGCCGTGATGAAGAAGGTTCTTTCGATGCCCCATTCCGGTTGCAAGTTGAGCATATGGATGCCTTCAAGAAGTTCTTCTATGAGAATATTTGAAGAATGGGTGGCCCTGTTTAGCTTCCCCCGCAAATAAGTCAGACGGCTCCGCTGCGGCGGATTCCGATGACAAGTTCCTCTACCAGTTTTTTAATTTCGTTTTATTTTCTTTGTTTGTCCCGTGTGTGGAATTTCTTTCCTTTTGTGGGGCTTTCTCACCTCTGTGTGAGTGTTTGTCGGATGATTTCATTTATGCTCCATTTGGTTTAAGTTGTGGTTCCTTAGGGATCTTCTACAACTGAGTGTTTTGACTGCTCTATTGCTAGCATTTATGTCGGTGTGTTTCCACGGTGTGTACTCATATTGTCTAGATTCTGATAGTTTTTGTTCATTCTCATATCTTGTGTTGAAATCATTGTATTGCCTTTTGGCTCTTATTTGAAATGGACTGCATGTTCTTGAAAAATAAACTAGAATCAATGATGTACAACTGAAAAATTAACGGCCCCATGTCGTATATTGCCTAGGCTTTGTGTTATTATGTCATTTTCCAAGCTTGATGAAAGCAAATAAATACTATTTTCTACTGTATTCAGCTGTTTAGCGTAAGTAATTTTCACACTGTAAGCTGTTTGTCCCTCATTCATGAATTTTCTCTAGAAATTCCAGGATATCTTTTGGTAACCATAAGTTTTCTCTAGAAACTTCCACACTGTGATCTGTTTGCCCGTCAAAATCATGGGTTCTGACCACTTCCGGGTGGGTTTGGATTGAAAAAATTAGTAACTTATTTTTTTTTGTCTTTATTTGAATTTTTTTTGCATTTACTTTTCTACTGCTAATATTTTTTGATTCCTAAAAAAATATGGCTGCTTTCCCTGGAACATGATATAGGTCATTAAGCAGGGATCAGAAATTATTTCTTTCCCTAGAACATGATATGGGACGTATAACATGGCAATTAATACCTTGCATCTGACCTCCAAACACGATAATCCAGGATCCGAATTCTATCTGCCATCCAAACCCAGAACTACAAACAAAAGTTGCATCTCAAGCTCGTCCATCTCAGCCATCAATAATCCAAGTTTGTTAAAGACTTTGGCTGATAAGCAGCACCGACTCGAAGATATTTGCGGCATGAAGCAGAAGTCCTATTATGGGGCCATTTACCTCCGCATACGCATCTTAGAACAAAATTTTGCACAAATTGAGGAAAACTTAAGGGGTGGAATTTCGAACCCACTTTCTAAAGCATCCAAAGAACCTAAACTTCTAAAGCATTCAAAGAACCTAAACTGGCACACCACCCAGAAGATGTTACTTGAAATCAATTGGAACTCCTTATTATTTAAAACTATAAGCTATATATTTCGGAGCCCTCTTCGGGCCAAAAAATATTGGAGGCTGGAAGCGACGCATTCCTCGACTTGTCCTCTAAGCCGGCTCTGCTGATGAGAGTCTATTTCTACTGGCCAGAGTCATTTAACAAATATAAAAGTATTTTGGAGGGTCGAAATCGCATGGGCTGTCAAGAAGCAGATTGTGGAGTAGCCATATCCGAAAATAAGAAAGCAAGGAAATGGACAAAATGAAATGGGAAACATAAAGATGAGAAGCAAGAAGGTGTAGCACACATATAGTAGTACAATTGAGGGACCTTTATTTCGTTCACCGGACTCCATTATCTATCTATACTATATATACTACTTCTTTTAAAAGCACGAAGATGTTTCCTACTTTCTTCTTTTAAAAGCACGAAGATGTTTCCAACTTTTTGCTTTCCAAAAATGCCCCCACAAGTTCCTATAAATTCCAATTCTATCCCATGCCCCTCACCCACCCCTCCCAACCAGTATGTGTCTTTTACCAAATTAAAACATTACCGCTGCGTATTTGCCTGGCCATTGCCTAAACCAATGGCATCTCTTCGGTAAAAGAAAAAAACTGCCAAAGCAAAAGAATCGGAAGGGCCAAGTGTTTCCTACACCTTTCCTTCCCCAAGTACCCCTTCAAAGTTCCATAAGACGGTTCCCTCCTGCACCGTTCCCAGTCCCACCCAAACGACAGTCCCCAAGAAACCTTCGATATACTCCACTGCTCCTTAATGGAATCCGAAACCATAACAAAATCCCAATTCATGCGTCTCCAAACCGAAGCAATACACACTTCTCCCACTCCAACGCCTAACAATTTCATCGACTTCTCCATTATCCCCTCGCAATGGCCAAGTTTTACGCTCGCCTTTGCCTGTTGCCTAGAATACCCTCCAACTAGACCTCTACGATTTTGCACAGTAAGAATTCCCAAAGGTATTAATGTGACGTCAAGTTCTAGATCAGAGTGTAATTGGTCATAAGGAAAAATTGTTGCACTTAAGATGTTTGATGAATTGCTTCAATTGGCATTGTGTATAATCCAAACATGTTTGACATGTCACTTATTTTCTTTTTCTGTCTTTGTTGGTAAATCCACATTGAAGATCTCACTGCAATGAGAAACCAACGAAAGACAAAAGAGAACCTAACATTAGATGCTGCGGGTGGGGAACTCCAGTTTGTTTTGGGCCAAGTGTTTCCTACACCTTTCCTTCCCCAAGTACCCCTTCAAAGTTCCATAGGTGGCTTCCCTCCTGCACGGTTCCCAGTCCCACGACTCCCACCCTAACGACAGTCCCCAAGAAACCTTCGATATACTCCACTTCTCCTTAATGGAATCCGAAACCATAACAAAATCCCAATTCACGCGTCTCCAAACCGACGCAGTACACACTTCTCTCACGCCAACACCTAACAATTTCATCGACTTCTCCATTATCCCCTCGTGACAGCCAAGTTTTGCGCCCGCCATTGCCTGTCGCCTAAAATACCCTCCAACTGGACCTCTACATTTCGCACGGTAAGAATTCCCAAAGCTATTAATGTGACGTCGAGTTCTAGATCAGAACGTAATTGGTCATAATGAAAAATTGTTGCACTTAAGATGTTTGATGAATTGCTTCAATTGGCATTGTGTATAATCCAAACATGTTTGACATGTCACTTCTTTTCTTTTTCTGTCTCTGTTGGTAAATCCACATTGAAGATCTCACTACAATGAAAAAACGACAAAAGACAAAAGAGGACCTAACATTAGATGCTATGGGTGGGGAACTCCAGTTTGTTTTGGGCCGACAACCAAATCCCTACTTGACTGTGCAGTTCCAGTTAAGTGCCTATTGTGTTCATTATCATGCTTTGTGTTACTTTCTTGAAGTCAGTGTTCCATAACTTAACAATCGTCCAAAGGAAATATAAAATTGTGCATAATTCTTATGTTTATCTTTTGTCACATTGGATGTCATCTGTTGACCTACTGTTTTTGGTAGATATTCTATATATTCGTCCATCAAAATTGAAGTTAGGAACGAAAAGAGGCTGAAGGTAGAAATCCATTGGAAGTGAAGCCCAAATGTGTATGAAGGTAATATTCGAAGACCATAAAATGAAACTTGTCATTTCCAAGTGTTTTCTGGCATGTACGATAAAAAAATGCATCATTTTTTCCTTCATGTTTTTGTGTTTAAAGTGGTGAACACCTTGACTAGCTTCATGCCTTTCGGCTATAGTACATTAGACTCTACTGGGTACCGAAAAAACTATTAGACTAGATCAAAGGAGTAGATTGATCATCAGCTGTAGGCCATAGCTGCAGTATAAGAAACAGCAGTTGGAGTTTGTACTTCAACCGGTGCTTGTTCAGTCCCACCTTCATGTTGATTCGAGGCATTTTCCTACTTCTAGGTTAAAAAGAAAAGGTTGGTCGTAGATCAGGTCTTTTTTCCCCCCAAATTGCTAGGATACAAAAAGGTTATCAAGTTAGAGTTCCAAATATTTACGTACCTCCATAAGTTTGAAATTGCGGCATTTGATCTTCCTTTTACATGACCTATGTGAAAGAAATAATCTTGACCTTTATGAAGTTTTGGCATTTGATCTTATGTGTAATGTACGGTTTTATTAGGTGATCAAGTTTTCTAACATACAAAGGTATAATACAATGTTAACTTTACCCAAAAAGATATTGCGCCTAACCATGTAGATCATCAATTTCGAAGACAATATTGTCGTTGAGAAGATAATGAACAAAAGAGAATGTCAGCTTTGGTTAATCATTTATCAACTGCCACTTACAACCCTTACCCATCCATTTTAAAAGGCATTTGCAGCGTCTGGTCCTTTTGAAAAGCCATATTCGAAATGTCAGCAGCTTGTGGGATTTGAAAACACATTCCTTTACTCCAAATGTCTGCATATGTCCCCTTTAGGCCTTAACTATTGCCTCTTAACACTGCTGCGAACAATAATACAATTTTTGTGATTGTCATGAGAGTGTTCGGAGCATTTTTTTGAGTGTCCCAGAGTGCCCAAACAAAAAATGTAAAGAAAAATAAGGACGCTGCAGATTTGAGTTTCAGATACGTATCAAGAGAATGTTATGTTGGTGTTCGAAAAGTGTTTAACACTGGGTCGTGGACTCTGACAAAGAGCTCATGCTACATAGCTACATTTGATCACTTTGAGTGTACTTTCTTCCAACGGGGGCAATCACAAATATTTATTAAACAAATATTCTGTTATAAAGTTTAAACATTACAATCTTTGAAATGCTTCAATCAATAACAAGGGCTTATTATGTCTACAAATTTTGTTAGTCAGATCAATTTCAGGCATCTGTTTTTGCTGGGAATTTATTGTATTACTTCCTAAAGGTGGTGATTCTAATTGTTATGGTTTAAATCTCACATAATGTCACAAGTTGATAATGGTTGTGTTCCTTAGCCTGAATGTTGTCTTTTCTAACTGTATTGCTTCTGATGTTTTGTTGATGGACCATTCTACTGCAAGTGGTTGGGCTAAAGCATATATTGGATACTCTGTTTCCCCAGATGAAGCCGAACCAGCTAGAATCATGACTTTGGATGGAAGTAACATCTTGGAATGTTTTAAATTTTAAGCCGATGCTCAACTGTTAAACAAATTTGCTTGGGTGGTGTTTAGTCCACTCACAATTGATCGCTGCTTATCTATAAGATGTTAAGCCAATTCTGAATTCTCATTGAAGTTGGTCCATAGTCTTCATTCTTAGACAAGCTATTGGTGCAACTGTAACAAGTCCTCAGTTTCCTTGTAACAGAAGAAGTTTCTTTCTTCTTCTTCTTTTTGGGTTAAGAAGAAGATGTTCCTTGTCAAGGTAGTTGAAAATGATTGATCATGCGAGATTGTGTTATTCATTTATTTGCTTTAGTTTATTTTTCCTTTAAGTCTTCCCTATATTTAGCACTTGTTGCGAAAAATAGATTACCATATTTAGCATTTGTTTCGAAATTTTAGGTTCTAATACCATGTGAAAACATAAGCTGGATTTTACTGACATTTGTACATTCGAACATAATCCTTGACCACATATACAAGTACTAATAGGCTCAGATGCTATGTTGGAAACATCTTTGTTTAGAAATAGGCATGTAATTGTGGATAGCAAAGCTTGGCAAAAAATTGTCCTATAGCAATAGTAGTCCAATCACATAGCAGCTTTGGAATGATATGACTAACGATTAGCTATCAAATTCTCATTCTCTAAATCATAGAAACGTTAGTTGCATACTTGCCGATATCATTTGTGATATGAATTTGAAGAATTTCACGTGCAAGGCATGTGCACTCCTACTAGTCTTAGCCAAAAGCAAGAAGGTGAAATTAATCAGGCGACGTAAACCTATATATTAAGGATAAGGTGCTTCGAGCCAGTAAATTAACAAGAACGGAATTGGGAGCACTGGATAGTGCAAGTTGCAAGTTGCATGTTTGCATACGTTACTGTTCACGAACTTGGTTAAATGCAATTAGTTTGGCCAGAAAGACCATGAAGAGAAACTAATACTGTAAAATGAAATTTTATTTGACATTCATTGACGAAATTTTGTCGCCACTTAAAATCAATTTTCTTGTAGTGCGTTCACTTCGTATACCTCGAAGCGTAGAGTAGTCTCGCAAAAAGTCCAATTGATCGGAACGAATCACATTTTCCTCTAACAAAATAAACTGCAAATTACACACAATCGAAATACTTTGGTTCGATCATTGGGTTACTAACATCTGAGAGTTTTTTTTGCAGGTTTGATGCGACAAAGTGAGCGGTTCGAATTATGTGATTGGAATCGAGACAAGATCCATGAACAGTAAAGGAACATTTATAACAGCATGCCGCCGCTTTTTCCCCTGGACCTTGATATGGGATACATAACCTAGCAACTAATGACCCGCATCTAACCTCCAAACCTGAAAAATCAAGGATTCGGCTTCTCTCTACTATCCTAAGCCAGACTTCAAGAAACAGTCTCGTCTCAAGCTCGCCCATCACAAAAATCAATATATTGTCCAAATTTGTTAACGACTATGGCTGATAAGATCGTCTATTTCTACCGGTTATAGTCTTTTAACATATCTAAAAGTGTTTGGATGGTCGAAATCGCATGGGTATCGAGGACAAGTTTTGGCGTAACCGTATCCACAAATGAAAAGCAAGGAAATAGACAAGATAAAATAGAAAGGGAAATGATTTTGTCACTCATTTTTTACTAACGCCACTCCCCTATAAGTGTATTTTTGCACCAAAAACACACTTATAAGGGAGTGTCGTTAATAAAAAATGAGTGACAAAATCAGTAGTCAATGAAAAACAAAAAGATGAGAAGGACTAATCAGAGAGTAGCATATATAGTACATTGCAGGAACCTTTATTACATTGCACCGCACATTTCATCTTTTGACCCATTATAGCATGTGTACCTGAAGGAACCCAGGGCGTGCTGTGCACCATTCCGATCATCCTTCTTGATAATAAATAGTTAAGATTTTTTTTTTTTAAAAAAAAACATTTTTAGAAAAGAGTTTTTTTGGAAGAGTTTTTTTTAAATCTAGACATTCAAAATGCTTTTGGACGGTTCAGATCGCACTAACACCGTGCTACAGGCCCCAGGTTGAGAGCTGAAGACAAACTAGCACCGTGCTAATAATTAATTAAAGTGGGACTATATGATATTCCCACCTTCCTAAGAGCAGGAGAGGGGAGCATTTAAAACCGAGACAAAATCCCATATTTACAAGTCCCACATGCCAGAGTTAATTACTGGACCAACTCTTTGAAATTAACTTTGAATTAGGCTTCGTTCCAGAAACCTTATTAAAAAATATGTACTTATTTTGGAACTTTTTAAAGAAAAATAAGAAAGATTGTTCTACAAAATCCAAATAACCAGTTTATTTCATATTTTCAAACTCAAAAATAATGTTAATGAAAAATAAATTTTCAAGTTTTTTTACCGTATTAAAGATCTCAATGAGATCTATAAAATAAGATCCATATTGATAGAAAATTATTTGCGTAAGCACATGATTTTTGAGCTTGAAATTGCATTGTTAAAAAATAAGTACTACTTATTCACCTTTTTGTGGAACATGCCTTATTATTAGACAAAAAATAAGGCCCCGTTTAAGTACTTATTTTTTGAGAAGATTTCTGGAATGGGGCCTTAGGCTTATTGAGATGCGAATGGTGTAGAGGCAGAAGGTGTGATCAGTGATGTGTACCACTGAGGTGCCGTTCCGCTTTCTTTTTAAACCTTCTTTTTTTAAATGAAATTTTATTTTAGAGAAACTAATAAAATGAAATTTTATTTGACATTCATTGACGAAATTTTGTCGCCACTTAAAAAATCAATTTTCTTGTAGTGCGTTCACTGTGTATACCTCGAAGCATAGAGTAGTCTCACAAAAAGTCCAATTGATCAGAACGAATCACATTTTCCTCTAACAAAATAAACTGCAAATCACACACAATCGAAATAATTTGGTTCGATCATTGGGTTACTAACATCGATCCGAGAGTTTTTTTGCAGGTCTGATGAAATAAAGTGAGCAGTTTGAATTATGTGATTGGACTCGAGACGAGATCCATGAACAGTAAATGAACATTTATAACAGCATGCCGCCGCTTTTTCCCCTGGACCTTGATACGGGATACATAACCTAGCAACTAATGACTCACATCTAACCTCCATACCTGAAAAATCAAGGATTCGGCTTCTCTCTGCTATCCTAAGCCGGACTACAAAAAACAGTCTCATCTCAAGCTCGCCCATCACAGAAATCAATATATTGCCCAAATTTGTTAACGACTACGGCTGATAAGATCGTCTATTTCTACCGGTTATAATCTTTTAACAAATCTAAAAGTATTTTGGATGGTTGAAATCGCATAGGTATCCAATACAAGCTCTAGAGTAACCATATCCACAAATGAAAGCAAGGAAATAGACAAGATGAAATGGGAAACACAAAGATGAGAAGCACGAGAAATTTTTCGGTGCCGGTGGGTATATATCCCACGTGGTATCCGTTCGGCACATTTAGGCCGTCCAATATATTTTGGGATGGCTCGGATTGAAACATTCTCTCTCTTCTCGCGCCAACACTCTCTCTAATTTTCTCTCTCTAAATCCGAGCCTTCTAAAAACGCAATGGACGGATCAGATGCGCTAAGCGGATATCATGTGGTACCCACCCGACACTGAAAATTTTTCCTGAGAAGCACTAATCAGAGACTAGCATATATAGTACATTTCAGGGACCTTTATTACATCGCACCACTGACCACACATTTCTTCTTTTTACCCATTAGAATACCATGACAAAATCAGTAAATCGAAATAGAAGTGAGCGAGAGAGAGAGAGAGAGAGAGAGAATCTTGTTCTATTATTTCCTCAACTGTTTTTCTGTCTTTACAGAGAAGAGAAACCCCTATTTATCTCTCGTGATGAAACAGCTCCTATTGGACCACAAGTACACTGCTTGGATTGATGAGCTGGCAATCCAAACTTACATCTCAACTAACTCACAGAGAAAGCACAAATGAAATACAATCAGACTGAATTTCAAATGAATTTGAACAAACTACCAAACTAACGTACTTCTAACTGTTGTGCACTACTGTGCTTTCCTTTATAGCATGTGGAGCCCAAGACAAACTTCACCTAACTCGACAGTGAGTATTCTCAAACATCAATGGAGGCAATGATTATGAGCAACAAATTTTAGAGAAGCCAAATCCAAATGACTTAAATTTATTTTTGCATGCAATTTCATCCCCACTCTCTCAATCGATCGAATGTTGACCTTGAAGGCTTCCTACACAGTGAAACCATTGGAGCCGTCACCAACAAGGCTCATTTACTTATCAGATTTTGATCAAAGCGTTGCTCTAACTCACGCACCTACAGTCTACTTTTATAGACCCATCAGTGATCACTTGCTAAACCCAATAGAAATCCTCAAAAACTCCCTAGGCAAAGCACTCACCATATTTTACCCACTAGCCGGACGTCTCCAAAGGACCGGAAGGGACCGCCTCGAGGTCAACTGCAACTCCATGGGTGCGCTGTTTTTGGAAACAAAGTCGGAGGCTAAAATCAGCGACTTTGGAGACTTCACTCCAACATCAGAAACTAGAGCTTTGATACCATCTGTAGACTACAATAAGCCTATTGATGAGTTGCCATTGCTTTTGGTGCAAGTAACAAATTTTAGTTGCGGTGGAATTAGTCTTGGCTTGGGCATATCACATGTGCTTGCCGACGGCAGATGTGCAGCTCACTTTGTTTCCGAGTGGGCGAGGATTGCCCGCGGCGAAGAACTTGAAAACTTACCGTTTCTTGATCGGACGGTACTAAAACTTGAGGAGGAGGATTTGGCACTGCCGAGATTTGATCACTTGGAGTTCGGCAAACCACCAATGTTGATTGGCCAAACGAATGACTTAGAAGAGCAGAAGAAGGAAACGACTGTGGTGATGTTGAAATTGAGCAAAGAACATATTCAAAAGCTGAAGAAAGAGGCTAACGAGTTCCCAAGTGTTTACACTAGTAGTAAGCCTTTCACCAGGTATATGACATGATCCCTTGTGGTTTATTGGGTGGTCTTGGCCAACGCTGCGTGGTGCCCAACAAGAGTTTGAGGCACCGTCAAGTGGTGTCCGAGGGCATGAAATAATTAAATATGTGTGGTGTCGAGAGGTATTGGCCACCACGCGGAATTGCCCTAAGACAGCTGAATAATTACTCTTATTTTTGTCTTTTTTAATCATTTGACTTTATTCATTAAAGTTTGTCATAAATCATTTTGTATTGACGGAAGAATAAATAAATAAATATATATATATATATATGTATATATATATATCAAATTAGAAAATCTCAACCAACAAAAAATTTTACAAGGGCGTAGAACTGTATATGCTTTTAGCTTAACTTTTGGGATTGTTTGATAACTTAATACTGAATGTAGTAACTAATAAGTCATTGAGTATGTTTGATAACCACATTTAATAATGCTTAAAAAGATTAAATACCTCTTAAAATATAGGATAAAAAGTTTATAAAAATTGAAGTACATATGAGCTACTTAATTTTAGCTGAATTCAAAAAAACTTGCATTTAACCAGTTCCTCCTCCATTGCCCTTTATACCCACTGTCACCATTTATTGTCATCGCCACCAGTATCACCACAACCATCATCATCTCCAACACTACACCACCACCACCACCACTCCACCACAACCATCACTCCACCACTGCTCCCACAATCACCATTGCTACCACAATCTCCACTGCCACCACTAATACCACCATTACTCCACCACTGCCCCCACAATCACCATGCCACCACCACAAACCACTCCACCACTATTACCACACCACAACCACCATCACTCCAACACAAACCCACCACCACTCCCACCATCAATCCAGCACCCTCACCACTCCACCACCACCACTACCACTTCATACCACCACTGCCCTCACAATCACCACTTTTCCACCGCCGCCACAATCACCACTCCATCGTCACGCCACTACAATCACTAGTCGACTACCACAAATACATGGTAACCATTAGTAATTAAAATTAAAAGAGAATCACAATAATTAATGGAACTAAATTTAATTAATCATTTGCTTTCATTCAATGCTTAATGTGTTTATGAAACAACTTTTAAATTTAAAAACTTCAGCATCCAACTTTCAGTTCCAATTTTTAGTTCTTAAATTTTCAGCTTTCAGTTTTTCGTTTATCAAACACCACTTTGATTTTTGCATATAAGTTTCCTTCTTTCTGTTTCTCAATTCTCGGAATTCATTTTCATTCAGTGAAAGGAGTAGAAAATCTTAATAGAATGCCTCACATATGGGGGGAAAATAAAATCTACTAAAGCTAAAAATAGTTCAAATAATGCCTTTTGATCAGTTTGAACTTAATTTTGTCTTTTTTAAGAAGTGGTCCGTTTTTTTCACTTTCCGATTCTCGTCGAGAGTCTCGAGACAATCATTTATACGAAATTTCATTTGACCAAAACCTACAGGAAGAGCAAATTAAAAAGTTGAAGAGCAAAGCTAATGAGTGTGATACTATGATGAAACCTCTTGTTACCAGGTATGAGGCTATGACTGCACACCTGTGGAGGTGTGCATCCAAGGCAAGGCGGCATGAAATCGAGCAACTAACAAGCGTGCGCGTTCCCGTGGATTTTCACAGCCGGATGGTACCGCCATTGTCAAAGCACTATTTCGGGAATGCAGTCTTTCCAATGAGAGCAACAACCACCTCAGGACAGCTGTTGTCAAAGCCGTTAGGATATGGCTGTAGCAAGATAAGGGAAGCCATAGAGAAGGTAACCGACGAGTACGTATGGTCATCTCTAGCTTACTTGAAAAGGGAAAAGGATTTGTCCAAGTTCAGGTACTCTCATGTCCTGGGATCTACACAAGCAGCTTTCCTTGGCAACCCGAACATTGCAATCACTAGTTGGATCGGGTTGCCTTTGTGTGGTGTTGATTTTGGATGGGGAAAGGAAATTTACATGGGACCCGGAACAATTGCGTTTGACGGGAAGTCGTTTGTATTTCCCAACCGTGATGAAGATGGTTCTTTCGACGCCCCATTTCGGTTGCAGGTTGAACATATGGATGCCTTCAAGAAGTTCTTCTATGAGAATACCTGATCGAGGGTGCCTCAATGTTTACTGTTATATATAAACTAGAATCTACGAAGTACAACTAAATAAAGGCCCCGGCCATGTCGAAGATTGCCTAGCTAGACTTTGTGCTATTATGTGGTTTTTCAAGCTTGATGAAAGCAAATTAACTGTTTTCTGTTTGACTGTTCAGCATAAGTAACTTCCACGCTGTAATCTGTTTGCCCCTCAAAATCATGGGTTTTGACCACTTCCATTCCTTCCTTATTTCAAATCATTAAGGAAGAGAGGAATCCTTCTTTTTAACTTCACTTCAATTTTCTCAGGATTAATTTTCCTACACAACTTTCCCAACAAATTAACAGAGCCTTAAGATGGTGCAGCAGTTCGTCTTTCGGAAGCCGGATGGATCAACGAGTACGTTGATTTTAAGAAGGCGTTTTTTATAGTAAATAATAGTATTAGGATTAGCTCCCCTTTGGTTTCTGCAAACAGATATCTAGACTAGTATTTTTTGGTTCCCCTTTAAAGTATGGCTGCTTTCCCTGGAACATGATATTATAGGACGACATTAAGCAGGGATCAGAAACTATTTCTTTCCCTGGAACATGATATATATATATGGGACATATAACATGGCAATTAGTACCTTGCATCTTGTTAAAGCATCAAACTCCAAATCAATTGGCAAAGAATGGAGAGGCCGCCCAGGCTTATATAATAGTTTTGGAGGAGATAATTAACCGATGTGGGACAAATTCCAACACATCTAACCTCCAAACATGAAAATCAAGGATTCGAATTCTCTTAGCCATCCAAACCCGGAGTACAAGCAACAGTTGCATCTCAGGCTCGCTCATCTTAACAATCAATATTTCAAGTATGTTAACGACTTTGACTGATACGCAGCGCCGACCAAAAGGTATTTGGGGCATGAAGCAGAAGTCCTAATAGGGGCCATTTATCTTTGCATACTCATCTTTGAACAAAATTTTGCAAAAAAATTGAGGAAAACTTAAGGTGTGGAGATTCGAATCTAGTTCCTAAATCATCCAAAGAACCTAAGCTTCTGAAGAATCCAAAAAACCTAAGCTGCCACACCACCAAGGAAATGTTACTTGAAATCAACTAGAACTCCTTATTATTTAAAACTATAAAATGTATATTTTGGAGCCTTCCTCGAGCCAAAAAAATTGGGGGCCTGAAGCGATGGCTTCCTCGACTTCCCCTCTTAGCCGGTTCTGTTAATAAGAATCTATTTCTACTAGCTGGAGTCTTTTAAAAAATACAGTGTAAAAGTATTTTGAAGGGTCGAAATTGCATGGGCTTTCTAGAACCAGATTGTGTGGAGTAGTCATTTCCGAAAATGAGAAGCATGGAAACGGACAAAATGAAATGCGAAACACAAAGATGAGATACAAGAAAGTGTAGCACATATAGTACAATTGAGGGACCTTTATTTCATTCACTAGACTCCTTTATCTTAGCCAAAAGCTTCTTTCAATCAAGAAATTTTTCAGTGCTGAGCGGGTATATCCCATGTGGTACCCGCTTGGCACATCCGAGCCATTCGATACACTTTTGGATGGCTTGGATTGAAATTCTCTTTCTCTTCTCAGCCTAACACTTTTTTTCTTTTTTCTTTCTACAAATCCGAGCCGTCCAAAAATGCAAGGGATGACTCGGATGCGCCGAGCGGACACCACGTGGTACCGCACTGAAAAATTCTTCCTTTCAATCCGACCCTCCTTTTCTCTTCTCCATTTTTCTAGCAACCGGTATGTGCTTGAAAACTCCAAGTCTTGAAGTAAATCAGGCAACGTAAACCTGAATATTCAGGATAAGGCGCTTCAAGCCAGTAAATCTACGAGTCAATGTCTACCGCAACAAAATGAGCAGTTTGAATTATGTGATTGGACTCAGGATGAGATCTATGAACAGTAAAGGACATCAACGACAGCATGCGGCCGCTCTTTCCCCTGGACCTTGATATGGGATATATAACCTGGCAACTAATGACTCCCATCTGACCTCCAAACAAGAAAAATCAAGAAACAGTCGCATCTCAAGCTCGCCCATCACAGAAATCAATATATCAATGTCCATATTTGTTAACGACTTTGGCTGATATAAGATCGTCTATTTCTATCGGTTACAGTCTTTTAACAAATCTAAAAGTGTTTTGGATGATTGAAATATCATGGGCATTCAATACAAGTTCTGGAGTAACCATATCCACAAATGAAAAGCAAGGAAATAGACGAGATGAAATGGGAAACACAAAGATGAGAAGCACTAATCAGAGAGTACCATATATAGTACATTGCAGGAACATTTAGCACCACACATTTCTTCTTCTGACCCATTATAGCATGTGGAGCTGAAGGAACCCGGGGGCGTGCTATGCACCATCCGGACCGTCCTTCTCGACAATAAACAGTCCAGATTTATAATTAAAAAAAAAAGTTTTTTTGGAAGAGTTACTTTAAAATCTGGACCATACAAAATGCTTTTGGACCGTTAAGATCGCACAACACCGTGCTACAGAACGTCCCCGGATTGGGAGCTGAAGACAAACTAGCACTAATTAGAGAGTAGCATATATAGCACATTCCAGGGACCTTTATTACATTGCACCACACATTTCTTCTTTTGACCCATTATAGCATGTGAAGCTCAAGACAAACTACAACTGACTTGAGCTAGCGCTCTCTCCTCTCTCCTCTCTCTTTCTCTCGATCGAGGATGTTAACCTTGAAGGCTTCCTACATAGTGAAACCATTGGTGCCGTCACCAACAAGGCTCATTTACTTATCAGATTTTGATCAAAGCGTTGCAATAACTCATGGACCTACAGTCTACTTCTATAGACCCATCAGTGATCACTTGCTAAACCCAATAGAAATCCTCAAAAGCTCCCTAGGCAAAGCATTCACCATATTTTACCCACTCGCCGGACGCCTCCAAAGGACCGGAAGGGGCCGTGAGGTCAACTGCAACTCCATGGGCGCGTTGTTTTTGGAAACAGAGTCGGAGGCTAAAATCAGTGACTTTGGAGACTTCACTCCAACATCAGAAACTAGAGCTCTGACACCATCTGGAGACTACAATAAGCCTATTGATGAGTTGCCATTGCTTTTGGTGCAAGTAACAAATTTTAGTTGTGGCGGAATTAGTCTTGGCTTGGGCATAGCACATGTGCTTGTCGATGGCCGATGTGCAGCTCACTTTGTTTCCGAGTGGGAAAGGATTGCCCGCAGTGAGAAACCTGAAAATTTACCGTTTCTTGATCAGACGGTACTAAAATTGGAGGAGGATGATCTGACACCTCTGAGATTTGATCACTTGGAGTTCCGCAAACCACCGATGTTGATTGGCCAAACGAATAACTTAGAAGAGCAGAAGAAGGACACGACTGTGGTGATATTGAAATTGAGCAAAGAGCAAATTAAAAAGCTGAAGAAAGAGGCTAATGAGTTCCCAAGTGTTTACACTAGTAGAAAGCCTTTCACCAAGTATATGATATGATCCCGTGTAGTTTATTGGGTGGTCTTGGCCAAGGCCGCGCAGTGCCCAACAAGAGTTTGGAGTACCGCCAAGTGATGTCCCAGCCCCAACGGCATAGAATAATTGCTCCTCGATCAACACCACACATTTATGTGAAGTTCACTTCTAAGTGTATGGACTCTAAATATATGTGTGGGGTTGAGAGATATTGGGCCACGACGCGGCAGTGCCCTAAACGACTGAATAATTACTCTTATTTTTGTCCCTTTTAATCATTCGACTTTTTCTTATTAAAGTTTGTGATAATTCATTTTGTATCGACGGTAGGAATAAAAAATTAACAAAACATCAAATTTGGAAAACTCCACCAACGAGTTTAAATTTGCGTTGGTGGTTGGCTCCTTTCATCCAACCTTTGGGTGGACTCCCCTCCCCCTTTCCCCACTCGATATACCATTTGTCGAGTTTCTAATAAATTTTATTGCTGATCAAAAATTAAAAACTACAGGAAGAGCAAATTAAAAAGTTGAAGAGCAAAGCAAATGAGTGTGATTAATTCTATGATGAAACCCTTGGTACCAGGTTTGAGGCTGTGACTGCGCACATGTGGAGGTGTTCATCCAAGGCAAGGCTGCACGAAATCGAGCAACAAACAAGTGTGCGGGTTGGCGTGCATTTTCACAGCCGGATGGTACCGCCATTGCCAAAGCACTATTTCGGGAATGCAGTCTTACCGATGAGAGCAACAACCACCTCAGGAGAGTTGTTGTCAAAGCAGTTAGGATATGGCTGTAGCAAGATAAGGGAAGCCATAGAGAAGGTAACAGACGAATACATATGGTCATCGCTAGCTTACATGAAAAGAGATAAGGATTTGTCCAAGTTCAGGTACTCTCATGTTGTGGGATCTACCCAAGGAGCTTTCCTTGGCAACCCGAACATTGTAATCACTAGTTGGATCAGTTTGCCTTTGCTTGGTGTTGATTTTGGATGGGGAAAGGAAATTTACGAGGGACCCGGAGCGATTGCATTTGACGGGAAGTCATTCATATTTCCCAGCCATGATGAAGATGGTTCTTTCGATGTCCCATTCCGGTTGCAGGTTGAACATATGGATGCCTTCAAGAAGTTCTTCTATGAGAATATCAAGTAGAGGCCTTGAATATTGATCATCCAACAATTTGCACGCATACTTTTTTTTTTATGTAACCTCAAGATGTTCTGATTAGCTTACGCGCACATCAGTTAATTTCTTGGGACTCAATACAAATGTCTATTGGCGGGGATTCTGATTAAAGCTGAGGCAGAACCCCGTATAAAATGGTCCTATAAGTGTTCATAGCATCTGAGAAGTTTTGAACCTTAGACCGTAGGAAGAAGCAAACCAAAAGTCCCATTGGCAGTGTAACGCCCCGAAAATTCAGAGACATTAATAAATATTTAAAAGATTATTTTCACAAAAGAAATTCATAGATTTACCACGTCACCATTTCAAAAGCATATATATGTCATTATATTACATCCATTTCGAATAAGTCAAAATATTACAATTTCCAAATAAAATTAGAAGCTTCCAAAATAAAGTCGACCTACATTAATCAGAGTGACTATGCACATGGAAACCAAGGTTCTCTGCTTCTTCCTCAACAGGATTGAACTCAATCGAATCGTACGACACTTCTATTCTGTCTTCGGTACCTGGCATTCGAGTTACCAGAGTAACACAGTACCATGAGGGATGACACTCAGTGCCCAAAACCCACCCGAAACCCATAACTTACAAACAAAGGCATGTACAATATGGTTAAATTAAAAGGCAATTTAAACAGCAAACGATCAATTTCAATTACTAGCCAAACTCAGAATTTCGCTTGACATACTTTATTGGTTCTGCTAGTAGACTACTCTCACAATTCTAGGTCCATTAGGCTGCCTTCAAGGTCCTGCTAGGCTACCCTCAATACCTGAGGTCCTGTCAGGCTACCCCTGAGGTTTTGCTTGGCCACCCTAGCTACACCAGGTCTTTCAGGCTGCCCTCAAGGTCCTACTAGACTACCCCCAATAACATGAGGTCCTGTCAGGCTACCCTCGAGGTCCTGCTTAGCCCATTATCTTTCACATTATTCCATTTTTTCATTAATCCTATTTTCATGTCTAAGGTGTTAAATCCATACACCGCAACCAACTCCGGGAGCCTATTTGTGCAATATATTAGTACAACAACATATCACGTAGTCCAACATTTTTACAAAACGTGTTAATAGGCTAACAACTATTAATTTCACGATAATAACAGATCATGCGATAAAATCAATTATGCAATAAAATCAATTACCTAGTACACTACCATGCGATAAAATCAATCAAGTAATTATTTTTATTCTCTCTTATCCTTTTCACATCTAAAATCTACGTTTACTCTAAATCATTTCAGAGTGTTGACGGTATTAGAAAAATTCATATTTTCGACAAAACTGGGATCGACCGGAAACTAATTAACTTTGGAATTTTATATTCGATTCCAAAATACTGGGGTGGATTTATAAACTAACCTAACTCGGGGGTTTAAATTGTGATTATTCAAAAACCTTCAAAATTTTCCAGCGGCTGTCTTTCTTTCTTTCTTTTCTTTTCCTTTTTTTTTAAGAAACAGAGGCAGTGGTATTCGACGAAGTGTTTTTTGTCAATTTATTCGTTTCCACGCAACTATATGCCAAAATATAATTTTTTTCAAACTATTTTTAAAAATAGTTCAAAACGCACATTCCATGTGCGTCACACATATCGGGTGTGCATTATCCGAGCCGGCATATGCGAGCTGGATATCCAACGTGTATCACGCATACGCAATATGCATCATGCATATTGAACGTGAGTGATGCGTTATATATATATATTGGTTATCAACAGTCATTGAAGTAACAAAATGGATCGACGATTTCGTTCAGAAAAAAAACAAGAAAATGGAGAGAGTTCTCATAGAGGTGTCAATGTTGATGAATGGGACATGCATTTTTTTGGCTCCCAAAGAGTGGAGAGAGTTCTCACAGCAAACGGAATTATTGAACGACTGGTGGAATATAACAGGGGGATACGTTGCACCTGCACCCCCCACCAGGTGATCAAGTTAACAACTCTCGTCTTTGACTACGAAGAGATATTGGGGGTGGGGATAATGATGTTGAACCGCATGCCCAGCTTTCCCCTCTGGATTCCTGGCTTGCCAAGCACAAAGAAATGCGTCGTCATGATTTGCCTATATAATATATGAGAGGGTACCACGGGGTGATGTCGCGAAACGCATTTCGTGTGGTTCCACGAAGTAGTACGCAACCAACGGCTGGGGTCGACGCACGTGCTGACCAACGCTCCCTCCCAAGGTTGGACTACAGCCTTGGTATTTTAAACAGGCAAGGGAAACGAGAATTTATCTTGGCGATGTTACAGTACAATCTGGCTCAAGATACTTATTTCAAATTAGATTGGAACCAAACTCCGTTCATTGGTGAAGCTGTTGATTTACTTAACCGGCCAAACATGTTTGTAGAGCGCAATCATATGGAGGCAAAATGTCGGTCCCACCTGCAAAAGGTGCTGCTTCGTTTACTTCCGTGTAGAAGAATATTACCCCAAGCGTAAGGCTTAATTCGTCGATTGAAGCATAATAATTCGGTAAAGTCCGAGATCGTACCCACGGGAAAACTAGAACGGCTTGGTTGGATTTGTAGAGTAAGTAAGGTTTTCGGCTATTAGGTAGCCAACCTGGTTTTACTTTGAACGGTGGAAATTTAAAAGGCTAAAACTAGATTAAAAGATAGGCTAGGTCTAGGAATCAATAGCACTCACGACTCGAGCTAAACCACATTTTCACCAATTTACGCGATTTAAAATACACAATTGTAGGTATCTAAACCGGGAAATAGAGATTCGATTATTAAGCTAGCTCTAGAATTCATTCGATAACCACCTCGAGCGTCAGAGCTCTAAGCATCATGTGTGGTGAGTAGGCGACGCTCCCACCTACACATGATCAAAGAGGTTAACACCTCAGCGGTATACCAAACGAATCCGAGCCCCACATTAATTTTCAAATCTAAAAATTAAAGCTTTATTGGTGAAAAATACAATTTTTGCCCAAGCCATGGGATGCTAATCATCCCATGACCTAACCCTTGAAACTACTCACACATATCTAGAGAGATAAGAGCAAGTAAAAATCTACTTAGCATAATTGAAATGCAAGACTAGAAGAAAATTAGCTTAAAAGATAGATCGGGAGTTAAGAAACAACTTTAATTAAAGCAAGAGTAGCAAAAGACAACTAATAAAGGCAGGAAATTAAGAAATAAGTGCTGAAAATGAAGAACAAAGCAAGAACAATTCAAAAAGCTGAAAAGTAATCTAATCTAGATCTAAAATTATGGGTACATTTCTGTCCAAATCGTGCAAAGGTGACATAACGGGGTATTTATACCGCCTCTGTTTCACGCACGGAATATCCCAAAAGATGCTCCAAAGATGCCTCGCTAAGGTCCTCGGTACCGATTGCCAGGCCTTACATTACTGAGATAGGCATTCGGTACCGATTGGAAGTATTTTGTTCGATCGATCGCGAGAGCTTAGGAGGGGGCCGGCTAAGTGGTTCGGTACCGATTGAAGCTATTAGCTTCAATCGATCGCGAGCTCTTATCAGTTCTGAAGCTTGTCTTCTTTCCTCCTTGGCCACGCCTTGGCCATAGCTTGGCCACGCCTTGGCCACGCCTTGAATTGCCTTGGCTAGATCCCTTCTGCCCGGGCTGTTTGGCTTCGCTCTCAGGCCATGACATTCCACAAGCCTTAAAGCTCCTTTATTAAGCGATTCTTCCTGCAATACAGACCAACATACTCTACGAGCAGAACAGATTAAAAACAACTAATTAACAATTAAATTAACCTAAAACTAGACACTAGCGCACCCTCTCATTACATTCTCGGGTGCTTATCACGCCCCCCAACTTAAGGTTTGCTAGTCCCTAGCAAACAACATAAGACAAAAAGAGAACTAGAACTATGCAATCCTTCCGCATTCACGACTTAGAACATGCTCAATATTGTAAACAAGCAAGAATTCAACAATCCGGCTTTTTATTTCATTTCTACAACTCACAATTTCAGCATCCAATTAAACAGGCTAAGTAACAAACAAGTTAAGGAGCAAGCTAAAAAGGTTTGTGTCCTCGAACAAAGGGAGGATACGGGACACAAAACTTGCGAGTTCAGACCAAACCATATCCACCGAAGAAGTGCTTGAAAACAGGCAACAGCGGGCAAGGAAACTATGCCTTGAACAACTAAAGCACTTTATTCAACAGAATTAACAACTAAAGGATGAAAGTTGGATAACGAAAGGAAAACATGCCATAAACTAATTATGCAACCATCAGACAGTCAATCAAAATGGAATCCAAGCGCACAAAAGATCAACTAAGGTCTTTTTCAGCTTGTAATGACCTTGGTTACAAAGAGAAGGGACTCAAAATAGTGTAGTGGCCATATGCTAGCTTGGTTCTTCTACCCTTGGCCACTACCGACCCTAAACTATCCAAGACATAACCACACGCCGGCCAAGCACCAAACAAAATTACGAAGAAGAAATAAAGAAAACTACTAGATAAGGCCTACTAAAAACTACTACCACCGACTCGATTACACTTAGTCTCTATCCTCATCCGACTTCCCATGGTATTGAGCCTTGAGCTTCCCCTTTCCATTATATTCTTTCTCATTCGGAATGAATGCTAACCCATAAATCAAACAAATTCTCTTATCAAAGTATTCAACCCTCTTTCAAATCCGCTCTTTTGCTCTTTCATAGCATTTCTTTGATTTCTTTTCTTTGAAGAATAGGGTCATTTGAGGTGAGATTAGTAGTGAGCGAGATTGAGGAGCCAAATTTTGGGGCTCTTTGGGGAGGGAGATGAAAATTTGGAGCTTTAACTTTTGTAGTGAGAGAGGAAAGATCGGGATTCATGTATCAATTTTTGCCTTTTCGCATTCCAACCACTTCTATCATATTCACACCACCCCCAAATCTCCTTGAATCATTGAAAATCATTATCAACCCTCCAAACATCCGGTTGCCTAGGTTAAAGCAAAGAACGGGAAATAGACTAGGATGCAAACTAGGACTAGGTGACACATATGTGGTATGATCATGCAAAGAATGCCTTGTATCCTTTCCTAAGTGCGCTTTGGATTTCAAAATAATTGAAAGTCGACATTTAAACACAATTAGACATGAACATACGATTATTCACCTAACTACAAGCAATTTATTGGAAATGTGGGGATATGGGTCAAAGCTTGCTCAAAAACTTGCTCAAAACTTAACTCATTCAATTGTTAACTAAGCATGCAAATCGAGAAGCATAAAACGTCTTAGGATTGCCATGAACTCTTGCTAGCTAACAATTATTGAGCATGCAACAAGTCATGAACAAAACTAAACATTATGACAAAAGGAAGGAATTGCAAGTAAAAAGCTTTTATTTGTTTTTGAAATTTTTGAATTTCTCATTTTTTTTGGATTTTTAAAATTTCTATTGTTTTTGAATTTTCAAAATTAACACAAAACACAAAAATCAAACAAATAGCACATAAGCTAACCCCTCCCCCCAACTTAAACGATGCTATGCCCTCATAGCATTAGGAACAAGAGCGAAGAAAGGAAGAGTGCGCGAATGTACCGTCCAAGGGGAATGTCAACCCCTAAATACCTCGACCAAGTTGGAGGATTTTATGCCAATGTTTTGCTCCAGCCAGATTAGATGCTTCCAGGGTTCACTCCTTCGGTTCTACCAACTCGGAACCATAGTTAGTCACACAGGGCCATATCCAAAGCTTTATCGGACTAACAACCGTGGCTCGTAGCCACACCCATGCTTAGGGCTCCTGAATGCCTCACTCACTCCGGCTTTAGACCCAATCCACCAAGGCTGGTGTGGTAGCACATAAACCCTGCAGAAGACTTAAGAGAACGACCTTCCACAAAACAATTGACATTAGAACCACCGGCCCGTGTTATCCGGCTTCAAACCAAACAAAAACTAAAAGACAAAACATAAAGACAAACACAAAGAACAAATGAAAACATACATAACAAATAACAACATGCAAAACAAAATGAAATGCACCACCCGATCATCACGCGATCACACGAGTCATACTTTTCTTCCCATTTCCTACCGGGGGGTAAGTAATAGGTGGCTATACTAGACCGTTGAACATGTGTTATGCTAGCGCCCGTAATAAAATCTATCGCTTGACCTCGCCAATCAATTAAGTTTAGCGTCCCCTAGGATCAAAACAAATAAGGAAAAGATACAACCTAGCGTGCACTCCAGGCAATATCAACCCTCACTCACAGACCTAAGTTGCCTCCGATTAGGGGCAATCGCGGAGAGCATGGATCATTAACGATAAACTATTACCAAGAAAAGCTAATGAAAGCCCTTTTTACACTAACATATTGGTGATATCTTTTCATGTGATTTATCTCCAAGATTTTATTAAAAATAAAACAAAACATGCATAACTAAACTAAAAGAGAACAAAGCACGAAAGAAAGAAAGAAAGAACATGCATCACTAAACAAGAGAAGCAAAGCAAAAAGGAAAAACAAATATGCCATTAAGAGAGAATGAACAATTAGAGAGAAAAAGAAAGAGAGGGTTCAGCCACACGTGGGCTACGAACATTTAGCATGCCATTAAGAACTATGAGCATAAACAGAGCACTCCAAGCTATACTCTTTGCCAAAAATTGAACTCGACCATGCCACAAGATAAGGTATTTTGAGTAAAGCAATTGCCGAATTCGTTTTAAAAACTTAAGTTCCTCCAAGTGCATAGCCCAAACCAAATCAATTTTCAAATTGTTGACAAAATTAACTACAAGAGGATTGCAAGCCAAATCAATATTATCAACACCAAGAAAATCAATTAGTTCTATGATTGGTAACTTCTCAAGAATAGGCTCACATGCATCTTGCTTTCCTAACAAAGAGTGTAAAGAGTCTACCTCAGCATCCATTTCTTTAGCAGTGAAAAGATCAAGGCACGGAGAATTTGAAGGGACAATTGCAGCTTCCATGGGTGCCACCTCTTCAAAGATTGGTCCATAAGCATCTTGTTTAGCCAACAACGAATACAAATAATCCACTTCGGCATCCATTTCCTTAGTGGTGAGAGATTTTGCCAATGGATCTTCATAGTAGACGCTCGAAGTTTCAAGTATGTTCATCTCATGAGCAAGAAGTAATTCCTCCGGGGAAGAATCAAGATACGAGGGATCAGAAGAGACAACTTTAGCGGTGAGGCATTTCTCCCCCGGATCATCACAAAGAGGAGAATCCACAAGAGGAGATCTTTGGATCTCAGTTGTTTCATCAATAGGGTCATCACTCCATGCAGATTCTGAGGAGTTGTCACAATCTAAACTAACAGTTTCAACAAAGATATGCGGCTGAATTTCCTCTTCCATGGCATCCAAGTTGGAATCCTCAAAATGTTTGTTAAAAGCCCAAGTTTGTAAAGTTTCGGCCAAACGATCAAAGAAATCCAAGGCTTGAGCGGGTTCTTTATCAAAAAGGTTTCCATTGCACATCATGTCTATGAAATCATGACTCTTTTGAGAAAGTCCGTTATAAAAATAGTTAGCAATTTGAAAGTTTTCATAGCCATGATGCGGGATTGTATTGAGCAAATTCTTGAATCTTCCCCAACATGCATAAAATGACTCATTCTCTTTTTCAGCAAAAGTTTGAATTTGTTGCTTTAGAGCCCATGTATAATATATGGGAAAGAACCTTTTTAGAAATTCCCTTTGCAAATCAATCCAAGTCCGCACGGATTGAGGGTTCAAAGAATCGAGCCAAGCTTTGGCATTATCCCTTAAAGAAAGCGCAAAATAATTCATTCGTACGGATTCAAATTTCACAAGGGTACCAACTTTTTCCTCGAAAGCCCTAATATGAGAAGAAGGGTTTTCGTGATCCATGCCATGGAAGTGGGGAAGCCAATTGGAAAAGCGCATTTGAACTCTAAGAACATTGGAATCATGAGCGGCTATGCAAGGGGGTGTGAACGTGTGTGTAAGATAACGTAATTCCTGCATAGTCCTCGAAAGTATTTCCTCAGGTGTTGCTGTCATTCTATTCTACTGATAAAAACATAAAATAAACAGGCATACACAAACCAATACTACCAACTAACTACCAACAAACTATCAGACTGGAAGGGCTATGCCGCCACCTCAACTAAGCAATCAGAATATGCGAGGGGTTATGCCACCACCTCGGCTAAGCAATGCAATCAAATTAAGCTAAGTAAACTAACAAAGTAAACTAAACTAACTAAGCACACACTCAATATTTAGCTTGGTTTCGTTACACCTCAGGTCAGACATCACAGTCAGGTTAGAGGTATCCACCAAACTAAACACGAGCCACTAACACATAAACTACTAAACTATTACTACTACTAAGAGACGAAAGCGGGATACTTACAGTGGCTTGTCGAACCTCCAAGAAAGCCATAATAAGAAATCCCCGGCAACGGCGCCAAAAATGCTTCGTTTACTTCCGTGTAGAAGAATATTACCCCAAGCGTAAGGCTTAATTCGTCGATTGAAGCATAATAATTCGGTAAAGTCCGAGATCGTACCCACGGGAAAACTAGAACGGCTTGGTTGGATTTGTAGAGTAAGTAAGGTTTTCGGCTATTAGGTAGCCAACCTGGTTTTACTTTGAACGGTGGAAATTTAAAAGGCTAAAACTAGATTAAAAGATAGGCTAGGTCTAGGAATCAATAGCACTCACGACTCGAGCTAAACCACATTTTCACCAATTTACGCGATTTAAAATACACAATTGTAGGTATCTAAACCGGGAAATAGAGATTCGATTATTAAGCTAGCTCTAGAATTCATTCGATAACCACCTCGAGCGTCAGAGCTCTAAGCATCATGTGTGGTGAGTAGGCGACGCTCCCACCTACACATGATCAAAGAGGTTAACACCTCAGCGGTATACCAAACGAATCCGAGCCCCACATTAATTTTCAAATCTAAAAATTAAAGCTTTATTGGTGAAAAATACAATTTTTGCCCAAGCCATGGGATGCTAATCATCCCATGACCTAACCCTTGAAACTACTCACACATATCTAGAGAGATAAGAGCAAGTAAAAATCTACTTAGCATAATTGAAATGCAAGACTAGAAGAAAATTAGCTTAAAAGATAGATCGGGAGTTAAGAAACAACTTTAATTAAAGCAAGAGTAGCAAAAGACAACTAATAAAGGCAGGAAATTAAGAAATAAGTGCTGAAAATGAAGAACAAAGCAAGAACAATTCAAAAAGCTGAAAAGTAATCTAATCTAGATCTAAAATTATGGGTACATTTCTGTCCAAATCGTGCAAAGGTGACATAACGGGGTATTTATACCGCCTCTGTTTCACGCACGGAATATCCCAAAAGATGCTCCAAAGATGCCTCGCTAAGGTCCTCGGTACCGATTGCCAGGCCTTACATTACTGAGATAGGCATTCGGTACCGATTGGAAGTATTTTGTTCGATCGATCGCGAGAGCTTAGGAGGGGGCCGGCTAAGTGGTTCGGTACCGATTGAAGCTATTAGCTTCAATCGATCGCGAGCTCTTATCAGTTCTGAAGCTTGTCTTCTTTCCTCCTTGGCCACGCCTTGGCCATAGCTTGGCCACGCCTTGGCCACGCCTTGAATTGCCTTGGCTAGATCCCTTCTGCCCGGGCTGTTTGGCTTCGCTCTCAGGCCATGACATTCCACAAGCCTTAAAGCTCCTTTATTAAGCGATTCTTCCTGCAATACAGACCAACATACTCTACGAGCAGAACAGATTAAAAACAACTAATTAACAATTAAATTAACCTAAAACTAGACACTAGCGCACCCTCTCATTACATTCTCGGGTGCTTATCAGGTGCCCAAAGCACAGTCAACGGAGATGATAGCCAGGAGAAGGCAAAACATGTTACATAACGATGTTTAGCAAAGGCTGCAGGTGGAGATTAATAGGCATAACCAAAATCACAATAGGCATAACCAAAATCACAAAAGGCATAACTGAAAACAACAAGAGGCATAACGGAGACACCATAAGAGACACCATAGCATCATCCTTATCCTTAATTATTTACACCACCGGTATGAACATTTGTTATCTCCAAATCAATTACATTGCGCCATGTCCCCATGTTCTATTAATTGAGACCACTATTTTAATAACGTGGTGCAATGTAATTGATTTGGAGAAAATAAATATTTACACCGCCAATATATATAATTTATTCTCTACATGCATTTGAGGGACCTTAATTACATTGCACCGCACATTTCTTCTTTTGACCCATTATAGCATGCGGGCGGAGCTGTAGACAAACTTGAAACAAGCACATATATACATTTTAGGGACATTATTACACTGGACCACACATTTCGACCTAACCACAAAAACAAGAAAAAGCTCAAAAAGCTCAAAGAAACTTAGCCTAAGTCCATACAAGGGGTTTTCCAGCTGAATGGGTTAGGGGAGGATGACAATTACTTAACCTACTAAATGTTTTTTGCAGTAGTCAAGTAAGGGGCAATTTATGTCTAATAAGGGGCAACTTAGGTCCATAAAATGGACAACTTAGTTCCATACAATGAGCAACTTAGGTCTGAACCAGATTCGAATACAAACCGACTCCATTGATGGGGAATTTATTTTTGTCAGTTTCATGTTTGAGAAATTTCTTTTTGTCGGTTTTATTTTTATACAATTTCATAAAAATTTGTTCACTTTTCAGACATTTATTACACTAGACCACACATTTCGACCTAACATATAA
>WJXA01000500.1:0-41998 GCA_014282245.1 Rhododendron simsii | reverse complement strand
TTTGATATTCGTGAAATTCGAATTTGTAATCAGGGTACAAGTTTTTTTTCCAGGTGCCTTGGATACGTGTTCACTCGGAATTTCTAAAGATTAGAAACCTTATCCAAAACTCTTTACCAATGGGAAAAATACTACCTGGGTATACGTAGGTACTAGCTAGGCTAGGTAGTCCCAATATAACCTGATAAGGTAAGAAAATGAAAGCATGCGTATTGTTGTCATCAATTTTGTTCCTTACATGCATCACAATTGGTGATTTTCATGGTATTACCTCATCATATTAATTTCAGGTAAAAATACACAGAGACCCTCCTAATGTTTAAAATCGTTCATATAGATTCTCTCAATTATAACCGTTAGTCAATTAGCACCATTCTGTCAAAAAAACCGTTAAGATAAAAGGGTCCTCATGGACAATTTTTATAGATGAGGGTCACTGTGAGTGATTTTTCAGGGGTAGAATCGTTATTTTTTCTCATTCCGTTAACAGAGTTAGCCAATTCTTCATTTCATATAGTTGAGGGGTCTGTATGGGTGATTTTGAACATTAGGGGATCTCCATGGAAAAAAGACATTGTTGAGGGGTCTTCATGTACTTCCACCTTAATTTGAGCCAAAAATTACCCCTTAAAACTATAGAAAGAAGGGGTTTGGCTGTGGTTAGCAATGCCAAATGAAAACAGGGGATGGTTTGAATGTGACGAAAAAAGAGAGGAAAGTTGTTTCAAATCACAGGCTCAGCAGTACTATTGGAAATGCTTTGTCCTGATTCTGGTTCTAGTTTGTTCTTTGTAGTTGTAAGGTTGAAAAGATGGAACAAGAAAAGGAAAAGTATGCGTAAAAGTATAAAAGCAGATAATTAGATAATATGTTCTTTACCTCTCTGTACGTAAGATTGAGCAAAGATGTAGAGAAATCTGTATTTGTTTCCTTCACTCTTGCTTTTTAACTTCTATTACACCATGCAAAAGTTCTCCTCAACCCAAATGTGTAAAGGTCCATGGGAAACAAAAAGTCTAGAATCACCGCTTTATTTTTACCGTTATTTTTAAATTTATGGGTATTTTTTTTTAATTTTTGTGAGGCTCACTCCTGCCCCCCATTGAGCGGTGGAAATGGAGTTGTGAATGTAGCACCTCTGAGAAACAAGAAAAAGGGCCAGACAAAAAAAAAGGGAGCAAAACGTATGAAGGTAGTCGCAATTATGGAAACTGAAGCTGTTGTGAGCAAACACAACAGCGTGCAGTTATGTCTCATCTCACCGTTCGTTTCAGTAATTAATGATTTGAATTTTAAAATAATTCTCTGAATTTTTTTTTTTAAAATCTGAAATTACATGCTGTTGTGTTCTGCTCAGAGCAGCCCCCCAGCTTCCCCACAAATATGCGTGTGTAAAGGTGATAAGGAGGTACCAGGTTGGCTGGAGAGATGTGTAAAAATTACTCCTACTACATGATGAAAGTACCACGATTGATGAGTTTTTTTATTGTAACGGCCCGCTTGGATGCGGAAAAAAAAATCGAGGGTAAAACGTATGAAGGGGGATAAGAGAGTAGGGGTTTTGATGGGTTGGTCCACATCAATTTGATGTTTATGGAGGGGGGGAAAATAGTATGTTGTTCGGATGGGGTATTAAATAGGGGGATAAAATTTGACTTTGTTTGGATAGTGTATAGGATGGGGGATAAGAAGGGGTGGATGATGAGAAAAGCTGTCAAATGACTATTTTGCCCATGTGCAGTGTGAAATTTGATTATGTATGAAAATAAGTATATTAATTCAAAAATCAAATTATTTAATCAATTTTGGAAAATTGAAAGCATAAAAAACTAAATGAATTAAAAAATGTATATTCTAAAAAATTTATATTAAAAACGTTTTTTTAATGAATGATTTGTATTTATTTTTCAATTATTTTGGAAAGTGAATTTTTTTAAAAAGAAAAGACAAATTAGGGTAGATTTGAATGGAAATTATGATTTTGGATAGAATGGAGAGTAGAAGTTAGTTGAATGGTGAATAGTGGATATGTTATTAAATGGTGGATTGTAAATTCATTGTCAAACTCATTCAAAAATTTCAATTACAAAATAAGTCTCAAATTTAATTTTTGTTGTATGGTTGGTCGTCCGCCTCGTCGTCACAATTGGGTATAGGCTGAGGAGATCTTGTTGATTTCAGTACTGAAATCAATGGTGGAGTCCCGATTGTGGACCACCGGGAGTGGACACTTTCGTCCAGGTTACTTGAGCTACTTGAAACGTATTGGACAGTGATTTTCCTGACGCAACTATTGAGTAATGGCATATTGAAGCGAAGATAAAGAAGTGGCGCCGTACTTGCTTCATCATTGTGAACCCACTTGATCATCCCGGGTTTGAATAAGATGCAAGTCAAAACATGGTGGTGGCTAAAGACAATGTTTGGACTGCATTCCTCCAAGTAAGCCTTAATAAGGTGTTATTAAATTTTTTAAAAGGTCAAAATATTATTTGTTCCTAATTGTTTTCATTTTGACTTAGGTTAACAAACAAGCTAGGGAGATTGTCTTCTTTAACCCCTCGGTTGAATCCTCGTTGGAGGGTGGGTTTTTTTTTTTCCACAAAATTTCACTGATAATCAAGAAAAGAACATCAAAAGGACACTTCCATCTTGAATAAAGGAGAGTACAGCAAATCGGAATCCGGATCCTTTGTGAAGATTTTCTCTGTGATGATCGTTCGGGACCTCGAGTCCCTGCAGTGCTCGAAAAGGGCTGGAAACTGCAGGGGGCAAGAAGGAGGAAAAGTGGAAAATGTGATGGGGAAGACAATTATTCAGTGCTTTTATCTTCCCAAATTCTTATAAACCCGCATCTTCTCTTATCCTTAAATTTCTCTCTCTCTCTCTCTCTCTCTCTCAAACACATGCATTTCCCAATCACCAAACCCACAAAAAATCCCTCTCTTTTCTCATTCCCCTCTGGTCCTCTTTTAGTTTCTCTAACTCCCAAGTTTCAAGAATGGCAGCTAAGAAACAGAGTAGAAGACTCATTCTCTCAATCTCTCTCCGCAAAATCATGTGCGGTATCAAAAAATAACCTCACAAAACATCCAACCATATAATTACAAAAAATTCTTCCCACAATCATTCTAGGCAATTGTTGACTGTTCAAATGTGGACAATCCAGTTTTTTTTTTTGGACAAATTTGTTCTTTATTCCAATGTTCTAACTTGAATGTAGCCAAAAAAAGACGAAAATCATCTTCAAGATCTTAAAAATGGACACAATAGGTGAATTATTTTCTGGACGGGAGAGCTTTGAGACAATAATGGAGAAAGAAAGAAGAGGAAGTGGGTTTGGGAGAGATTGATTGTTGGGAACATAAAAGAAGATGCGGCTTATAAGAATTTGGAAAGACTTTGGAAAGACAAAAGCACTGAATAATTTTCCTCCCCTCACGTTTTCCACTTTTCCTCCTCCAAGTCCTTCTACTACCACACCCATTCACACACCCAATTACACACCCATACTCATATCAAGGGTGGAGCCCGCACACACTACACATCCAGTATGTGTGGGCCCCACCATTATTGTGAGTGTGGATGTATAAATGGGTGTGTGAATGGATGTGGTGTAAGAATTATTGTTCCTCCTCCTGCCTTGGCTGCTTGTAACTTGTTCCCAAAACGATGTCGTTTTGGATGGATGTAGTTTCCAGCCCTTTTTGGGCACTGCAGGGACTTAAGGGGTGTTCGGATAAATAAGTCAAAGTGGCTTATTTTTTGTTCTTATTCAAATTTTTTTCGTATCACTTGGCTTATTGTCAATTTTTTGGGGATTATTGTATCCTCATGACAAAAGAAATCTAAAAAGTAAAATTTTTTGACCGAAATTCAAATTTTTTTTGAATAAAGACGAAACAAGTGGCTTATTGGCTTATTTTCATTTTTTTTTGGATTTATTTGGCTCATTTTTGGAGGGAAAGTCAGTGGCTTATTTAGGAGAACAACCCCTTAGTGTCCCTTTTATCTGCCTTTGGATGAGTTTGTTTGTGTTGTTGCCCTCCTATTAAAAGAGCCTTGCTACACACAGACAATCTATCCACAGATTTTGTTGTGGGGCCCACCACGGGTCTCATACAAATCATCCGAACCGTTAATTAAATGTAAAACATTTTTTTAAGAGTTTCCGTAAAAAATAAGCTCAATTCGATACCTATAGGTGCTTCATTCAACCATCTAACTTTTCATTCAGATTTTCGGATAAAGAAAAGTTATATGGTTGGATCGAGCATCTATAGGTATCGGATTGAGCTTATTTTTTACGAGGACCCTTAAAAAAATGTTTTGCATTTAATGAACGGCTCTGATGATTTGTGTGGAACCCATGGTGGACCTCACAACGAAATCTGTGCACAGATTATATGTGTGTAGACTTTCTGCTATTAAAATCCTCACACAATAATCACAGAGAATTCGGATCCAGCAATCAGACGAATAGATTTCCTAAGTGGAAACACCGACACAAACAAACCTCTTACTCGCTAAATAGTGGGCTATACCATTAATATTACGTTTACTAAACACAAACTCACACGAAATGAGTTTTACCCAAAAAAAAAAACTCACACGAAATGAAATTACACGCCAATCTCCAAATATGTTCGACAACAACCTCAATGATTGGAGGGTCGTGTTTATCAGACTCTTTTTATTTTTCTTTTTGCAGAAGATTGCCTGCGAAGTGCTCCACAAACTGACCGAGTGGATTGATGCAAGTAGATTAAGTGGCGGATTCAGGATTTTGATTTGGAGGGGCCGGATAAATAGACATATATTTTTTATCGGAACGTATACTTATTATTTTTGCTTTCCAATTCATTAGATTTGTACATGGAAATTATTCTTTAGGCTACTTTAACTGTTATGAGCTTATTTTTTATTTATAAAAGAAATTGATAAACGAGAATGTAAAATAACCGATTTTTATCAAATAGAACCAAAATTATTAAGATTATAAATAGCTATACACGAATAATTATCAATAATATTCAAAATCAGGTATGTACAAACACTTTACACACACTCACGTTTTTTTTATGATAGGCAGTGTGTGTGGGACCCACCAAAAAACTTGAGTGTGTGTAAAGTGTTTGTGGTTATATAAATTGTACTGTAATTTGGAACATGTTGAAAATGATGAAAATTGGAGTAAAATCAAATGGAAAATGACAAAAGGAAAGAAGGATTGACAAAAAAAAAAAAATTGGAATGAGCTCAAAACGTGACACAATTTGTTGTATAATAAAAATAACTCGAGTATATGATCACATTTAAAAATAACAATGTCTCCTAAAAAAAATATGACTATTGAAATATAACCGTGACAAATATAAGCATATCAATATAGCGCTTACGACAATATGATAGTTGACATACAGCCTAGAGTAGTTTTTTGTTTTTTGTGTTTTTTGTGTTTTTTTTTTTCAGAAAAGCTACGTGCACAGCTTGCTGTGCACAGCAGCTGTGCACAGACTCCATTTCCTCCCGGTTTGGGTGGTAAAAAGATGATCGGAGCCGCTCATTTTGTTCAAAATATGTCGTTTAAGGTCTTTGTAAAAAATGAGTTTCGTTCGATATCGTTAGAGGCGTTAACAAAATACCCAAAATCACTTCAAAATTTAGGCGTAAATTCTGAAGTGATTTTGGGTGTTTTGTTAACGCCTCTAACGATATCGAACGAAGCTCATTTTTTACAGAGACCTTAAACGACATATTTTGAACAAAATGAGCGGCTCCGATCATCTTTTTACGACCCGAGCCGGGAGGAAATGGAGTCTGTGCACAGCTGCTGTGCACAGCAAGCTGTGCACGTAGCACTGCTCTTTTTTTTTTGATTGACAATAAATTTATTAGGGCAAGGAAAACTTGATGAATGGTACATCAAGTTGGGGGAAAAGGGAGGAGAATGCAACTTTTGGTTGGATGAAAACAGAAAAACACCCCAACAGACAAAGCCCAAAAAACACTGTGGGGCCAAGCTCAAGCCAAGAAAATCCCAAGACTTAACCCTAGCCAAAATGCTAATCACCGCTGTAGCCACCCTAACTGCCGGCCACCTCCACCCAACTAGCAGACCACCACCACCAGAGAGGAGACCAACGGTCCGTGCCGCCACGAGTCCTACAAGTAAATAGATCCCAAAATGACCGCCGAGAATTCGCCGATTAAAAATGATTATCGTTATAGATATAACCGTTAAGAATGATGATCGTTAGGATAAAACTGGTAAAAAATAGAACAATTAAGAAGGGAGCTTTGGCTAGGGGTCCATAGTATAGGGATTTATAATGCAATAAGGACATACCTAATTTTCGTATGGGCGGAAGGACATTTATCATCTCTACTTTCTAAAAATATCCCCCATTTTAAAACAAACAAGTACTCTCAGTCACGCTATAGAGAGAGAGCGAGAGAGCATGACAAACAGAGGTCGATCCGGATAAATAAATAAAAAAACAGTGGTCGATCCATCCAACTGCAACTTGGAGAAGAAATTTTTGCATCTCCGTTACAGTTCCGCCGCAGGAAGGGCGCCAACGTCGAGGCGATGATAGGCGCCAGGGTGGGGACTAGGAGGGGATCAAAGCAGGGGTTATGGGGTTGGGGTGTGGATCAAATGAGGTGGAGGAGTCGCCGGAGATGATGTCGGAGATGACTGATGTGTAAGGATGGAACCAGGGGATCTAGTGGCGGCGGCCGCCACGACAAGAATTTTAGAAAATGCAATTATTATATGTGAAATTTTTTTAATTCCCAACTTATATAGTTTCGTCACTGTAAAGTTTTTTTCTTATTTTTTATTATATACTGGTCATAAATCTTCTTTTTTTTCAAGAATGGAGACCCAAAAAAGTATTCTAAAACTAAATTTAATGGGCCAAAGTGAAATAATATAAATGATTATGTGTAATTAAGAAAAAAAAGCTCCACATTCTAACCCTAAAATAACTTAACCTAAAAAATTAAGAGAATTTAATTATAATGTCATTCCCCAAATTTATAATGCCATGCACAAAAGGGAGTGCAGTTATCAATTTGAAAAATCCATATAGAGATCTGGGGAGTGACATTATAAATTTGGGGAGTGAAATTATCGATACCCAAAATTAAAATTAGTCTTTTTCATCTATCTATCAATATCCTAAGGGAATGTAGTTGAACTCTCAAAAATCCTCCAAACCCCCAATCCTTATTTCCTAGATTTTCTATTTTGTTTAAAAAAAATATACCCACGTTCTTCAGTAAACTTTTAAACGGGTGAAAAAAAAAATAGTTTAATACCACCAGACGGTTTTGAAAAAAAACCCAACGTTCAATACCGACATGTGCGTTCCCACTTCCTATCTAACCAAATCCCACGTCCATTACTCCATTAAACACCGGATGGTTTAAAAGAAAAAAAAAATACCCACGAACATCAGAAACATAAAAAGAAAAAAAAAACTGACCCAAGACTAATAATATCCTTTCGAAAGCAAACTGCCCACGTCCATCAGAAACCAAAAAAAAAAAAAAACCTTACCCACGACTAATAATATATATGTTCCCACACCCACGTAAAAACACCTCACGTCTAAAATCTGCCATTCCACTGTTTAACTGTCACCGTGCAACTCCTACCCATTTTTTCTATTCTTCCATTCTTTTAGAAAGTTCTGTCCGTGGCTTCAATTGTTCACGAAGCGGAAATCGGTCCGCGGCTTCAATTGTTCACGAAGTCCGTGGCTTCAATTGTTCACGAAGCGGATATCGGTCCTTAGCTTCAATTGTTCATGAAACGGATATCAATTGCTCAAAGGTTAGTTTCCATCTCAAAACTACGAACGCGCTCAAATACTGCACTGTGAAAACCATCAAATCCTGCTCTCTTTTTTTTAACAGTCACAAGGTGATAAACGGGGTGAAAAATTAAGCGGCAATCAAAAGAAAACTACATCCAAAGAGTGACCGGTAAAACTCTTTCCGCTTTCTAAACTAGCCTTTGTGCCCGTTTGATATACTGTGAAAACCATCTAATCCTGCTCTCTTTTTTTTAACAGTCACATGGTGATAAACGGGGTGAAAAATTAAGCGGCAATCAAAAGAAAACTACATCCAAAGAGTGACCGGTAAAACTCTTTCCGCTTTCTAAACTAGCCTTTGTGCCCGTTTGATACACTGTGAAAACCATCTAATCCTGCTCTCTTTTTTTTAACAGTCACAAGGTGATAAACGGGGTGAAAAATTAAGCGGCAATCAAAAGAAAACTACATCCAAAGAGTGACCGGTAAAACTCTTTCCGCTTTCTAAACTAGCCTTTGTGCCCGTTCGACTAAATGCTTCACTTATTCTATGTGCCATCTATCTATCAATCAATCAATATCCTAAAAGAATGTAGTTGGACCTCCCAAAGCCGCCAGACCCTCAATCCTTAATTCCTACATTTTTCACTTTCTTTAAAAACAAAAAAAAAAAAAAAACCCCTCGACGTTATTTGTCTCGCACTTTCTATATTATTCAATTTAAAAAAAAAACCCCACGATCTTTTGAAAAACCCCACGATTTGTCTCACACTTTGCCCAGTATTAAATCCACATATGTGTGTTTGATGTAAAACTCTATAAAATAGTGGGAAAACCATATCAGATCGACTTTTACTCGTTCAATGGATAGAACGGGTAACGGACTGATAAGCACCCAGAAATGTAATGAAAGGGTGCGCTAGTGTCTAGGTTTAGTTTAATTTACTCATTAATTAGTTGTTTTTAACTTAGTTGTCTCGTAGAGTTTGTTTGTTTTGTTTTGTAGGAGAATCGCTTAATAAGGAGCTTTAAAGGCTTAAGGCATGTCATGGCCTGAAGTTGCCCGACGGCCAAGGCGCATCTCAGGCAAAAGTTACCCGACGTCAAGGCTGAGCAAGGCGAGGCCAAGGCTAAGGCGTGACCAACGGTTGAGCAACGCCAAGGCAGAGCCAAAGCAAGAGGAACAGCCAAGGCAGAAGCAGCAACGCCAAGGCAAGACCTGGCGACGCCCGAGCAGAGCCAAGGCATGAGCAAGGCAAGATCAAGGCAGAGCTCCACTATTGAGCTCGGCATCGATGGGATGCCAAATTTGACATCGATGCCGAGGCCATTAGTGCCCCAAGATCCTTACCAGCTTAGGCATCGATGGGATGCCATATTTGACATCGATGCCGAGCCTCTTAGTGCTCCAGACCCTTATTGACCTCGGCATAGATGGGATATATTACTTTACATCGATGCCGAGCCCCTTAGTGGCCCATCTTATGCCTGTTGCCATCGATGCCGAGGGGCTTAGCGGGGCATCTTCAGAGTATCTTTTGGGATATTCCATGCGCGAAACAGAGGCGGGGGTATAAATACCCCGTTATGTCATTATTGCACGATTTGGACAGAAATGTACCCATAATTTTAGATCTAGATTAGATTACTTTTCAGCTTTTTGAATTGTTCTTACTTGTTCTTCATTTCCAGCTTTTGAATACTTTAATTTCTGCCTTATTTAGTTAGTTTTTGACATAGTTGCTTTAATTAAAGTTGTTCCTTAGTTCCCGATCTATCTTTTAAGCTAAGTTTCTTCTAGTCTTGCATTTCATTTATGTTTAGTAGATTTTTGCTTGCTCATATCTCTCTAGATATGTGTGAGTAGTTTTACGGGTTAGGTCATGGGATGATTAGCATCCCATGACTTGGGCGAAAATCGTATTTTTCATCGATAAAGCTTCAATTTTTAGGTTTGAAAATCAAAGTGGGGCTCGGATTTGGTTGGTATATCGCCGAGGTGTTAACCTCTTTGATCATGTGTAGGTGAGAGCCTCGCCTACTCACCACACATGATGCTTAGAGCTCTGACGCTCGAGGCGGTTATCGAACGAATTCTAGAGCTAGCTTAATAATCGAATCTCTTTTTTCCCGGTTTAAATACCTACAATTGTGTATTTTAAATCGCGTAAATTGGTGAAAAGTGCGACTTAGCCCGAGTCGTGAATGCTAGGATTCCTAGACCTACTCCTATATTTTCCTAGTTAATTCATTTTTAATTTAGCCATTTTAATTCTACCTTTCAAAGTAAAACCAAGTTGACTGGCTAAAAGTCGAAAACCCTACTTGCATCTAAAAATCCGAGGCAAGCCGTACTAGTTTTCCCTTGGGTACGATCCCGGACTTCTCCGGATTATTTTGCTTCATCGATATTCAAACCCTACGCTTGGGGTAATATTCTTCTATACACGGAAGTAATACGAAGCATTTTTGGCGCCGTTGCCGGGGATTTCTTATTATGGCTTTCTTGGAGGTTCGACAAACCACTGTAAGTATCCCGCTTTCTTCTCTTAGTAGTAGTAGTAGTATGTTAGTAGTTTATGTGTTAGTGGCTCGTGTTTAGTTTGGTGGATACCTCTAACCTGACTGTGATGTCTGACCTGAGGTGTAACGAAACCAAGCTAAATATGGAGTGTGTGCTTAGTTAGTTTAGTTTAATTTGTTAGTTTACTTAGCTTAATTTGATTGCATTGCTTAGCCGAGGTGGTGGCATAACCCCTCGCATATTCTGTTGCTTAGTTGAGGTGGCGACATAGCCCCTCCAGTCTGATAGTTTGTTGGTAGTTAGTTGGTAGTATTGGTTTGTGTATGCCTGTTTATTTTATGTTTCTAGCATTAGAATAGAATGGCAGCAACACCTGAGGAAATACTTTCGAGGACTATGCAGGAATTACGTTATCTTACACACACGTTCACACCCCCTTGCATAGCCGCTCATGATTCCAATGTTCTTAGAGTTCAAATGCGCTTTTCCAATTGGCTTCCCCACTTCCATGGCATGGATCATGAAAACCCTTCTTCTCATATTAGGGCTTTTGAAGAAAAAGTTGGTACCCTTGTGAAATTTGAGTCCGTACGAATGAATTATTTTGCGCTTTCTTTAAGGGATAGTGCCGAAGCTTGGCTCGATTCTTTAAATCCTCAATCTGTGCGGACTTGGATTGATTTGCAAAGGGAATTTCTAAAACGGTTCTTTCCCATATATTATACATGGGCTCTCAAGCAACAAATTCGAACTTTTGCTGAAAAAGAGAATGAATCATTTTATGCATGTTGGGGAAGATTCAAGAATTTGCTCAATACAATCCCGCATCATGGCTATGAAAACTTTCAAATTGCTAACTATTTTTATAACGGACTTTCTCAAAAGAGTCATGATTTCATAGACATGATGTGCAATGGAAAACTTTTTGATAAAGAACCCGCTCAAGCCTTGGATTTCTTTGATCGTTTGGCCGAAACTTTACAAACTTGGGCTTTTAACAAACATTTTGAGGATTCCAACTTGGATGCCAATGCCATGGAAGAGGAAATTCAGCCGCATATCTTTGTTGAAACTGTTGGTATAGACTGTGACAGCTCCTCAGAATCTGCATGGAGTGATGAGCCTATTGGTGAAACTGAGATCCAAAGATCTCCTCTTGTGGATTATCCTCTTTGTGATGATCCGGGGGAGAAATGTCTCGCAGCTGAAGTTGTCTCTTCTGATCCCCCGTATCTTGATTATTCCCCGGAGGAATTACTCCTTGCTCACGAGATGGACATGCTTGAAACATCGGGCGTGTACTATGAAGATCCATTGGCAAAATCTCTCACCACTAAGGAAATGGATGCCGAAGTGGATCACTTGTATTCATTGTTGGCTAAACAAGATGCTTATGAACCAATCTTTGAGGAGGTGGCACCTATGGAAGCTACAATTGTCCCTTCAAGTTCCCCGTGCCTTGATCTTCTCACTGCTAAAGAAATGGATGCTGAGGTAGACTCTTTACACTCTTTGTTAGAAAAACAAGTTGGATGTGGGCCTATTCTTGAGAAGTTGCCAATTATAGAACTAATTGATTTTCTTGGTGTTGATAATGTTGATTTGGCTTGCAATCCTCTTGTAGTTAATTTTGTCAACAACTTGAAAATTGATTTTATTTGGGCTATGCACTTGGTGGAACTTAAGTTTTTAAAACGAATTCGACAATTGCTTTACTCAAAGTATCTTATCTTATGGCATGGTAGAGTTCAATTTTTGGTAAAGGGTGTAGCTTGGAGTGCTTATTTTATGCTAATAGTTCTTAATGGCATGCTAAATGTTCGTAGCCCACGTGTGGCTGAACCCTCTTTTTCTTTTTCTCTCTAATTTTTCATTCTCTCTCTCTCTTAATGGCATATTTGCTTTTCTTTCTTGCTTTATTCTCTTTCGCTTAGCTTTGCATGTTTTGTTTAGTTTTGGGTATGTTTTGTTTTATGTTTACATCGAATAAAGTCTTGGAGACACCTCACATGAAAAGATATCACCAATGTGTTAGTGTAAAAAGGGCTTTCAATAGCTTTTCTTGGTAATAGTCTATCGTTAATGATCCATGCTCTCCGCGATTGCCCCTAATCGGAGGCAACTTAGGTCTGTGAGTGAGGGATGATATTGCCTGGAGTGCACGCTAGGTTGTATCTTCTTCCTTGCTTGTTTTTGATCCTAGGGGACGCTGAACTTAATTGATTGGCGAGGTCGAGCGATAGATTTTATTACGGGCGCTAGCATAACACATTTTCAACGGTCTAGTATAGCCACCTATTACTTACCCCCCCGGTAAGGAATGGGAAGAAAAGTATGACTCGTGTGATCGCGTGATGATCGGGTGGTGCATTTCATTCTGTTTTGCATGTTTTCATTTATTTTTGTGTTTTCTTTATGTTCTGTCTTTTCATTTTGGTTTAGTTTGAAGCCGGATAACACGGGCCGGTGGTTCTAATGTCATTTGTTTTGTGGAAGGTCGTCCTCTTAAGTCTTCTGCAGGGTTTATATGCTACCACACCAGCCTTGGTGGATTGGGTCTAAAGCCGGGGTGAGTGAGGCATTCAGGAGCCCTAAGCATGGGTGCGGCTAAGTGCCGCGGTTGTTAGTCCGATAAAGCTTTGGATATGGCCCTGTGTGACTAGCTATGGTTCCGAGTTGGTAGAACCGAAGGAGTAAACCTTGGAAGCATCTAATCTGGCTGGAACAAAACATTGGCATAAAATCCTCCAACTTGGTCGAGGTATTTAGGGGTTGACATTCCCCTTGGACGGTACATTCGCGCACTCTTCCTTTCTTCGCTCTTGTTCCTAATGCTATGAGGGCATAGCATCGCTTTAAGTTGGGGGGAGGGGTTAGCTTATGTGCTATTTGTTTGATTTTTGTGTTTTGTGTTAAATTTTGAAAATTCAAAAACAATAGAAAATTTTGAAAAATTCAAAAAAAATGAGAAAATTGAAAATTTTAAAAATAAATAAATAAAGCTTTTTACTTGCAATTCGTTCCTTTTGTCATTGCTTTAAGTTTGGTTCATGACTTGTTGCATGCTCAATAATTGTTAGTTGGCAAGAGTTCATAGCAAACCTAAGAATTTTGTACTTCTCAATTTGCATGCTTAGTTGAAAATTGAATAGGTTAAGTTTTGAGCAAGTTTTTGAGCAAGTTTTGGTCCATATCCCCACCTTTCCAATAAATTGCTTGTAGTTAGGTGAATAATCGCATGTCCATGTCTAATTGTGTTTAATGTCAATTTTCAATCATTTTGGAATCCAAAGCGCACTTAGGAAAGGATACAAGGCATTCTTTGCATGATCATACCACATATGTGTCACCTAGTCCTACTTTGCATCCTCGTCTATTTCCCGTTCTTTGCTTTAACCTAGGCAACCGGATGTTTGGAGGGTTGATAATGATTTTCAATGATTCAAGGAGATTTGGGGGTGGTGTGAATATGATAGAAGTGGTTGGAATGCGAAAAGGCAAAAATTGATACATGAATCCCGATCTTTCCTCTCTCACTACAAAAGTTAAAGCTCCAAATTTTCATCTCCCTCTCCAAAAAGCCCCAAAATTGGCTCCTCAATCTCTCTCACTACTAATCTCACCTCAAATGACCATATTCTTCAAAGAAAAGAAATCAAAGAAATGCTATGAAAGAGCAAAATTGGATTCGAAAGAAGGTTGAATACTTTGATAAGAGAATTGGTTTGAATTATGGGCTAGAATTCATTCTGGATGAGAAAAAGTTCAATGGGAAGGGGAAGCTCAAGGCTCAATACCATGGGAAGTCGGATGAGGATGGCGACTAAGTGTGATCGAGTCGGTGGTAGTAGTTTTTAGTAGGCCTTATCTAGTAGTTTTCTTTATTTCTTCTTCGTAATTTTGTTTGGTGCTTGGCCGGCGTGTGGTTATGTCTTGGGTAGTTTAGGGTCGGTAGTGGCCAAGGGTAGATGAACCATGCTAGCATATGGCCACTACACTATTTTGTAGTTCCTTCCCTTTGTAACCAAGGTCATTACAAGCTTAAAAAGACCTTAGTTGATTCTTAGCGCGCATGGATTCCTTTGTGATTGATTTTCTGATATTTGCATAATTAATATTATGGCATGCTTTCCTTTCGTTATCCAAAAATCATCTCTTAGTTTTAATTCTGTTGAATAAAGTGCTGTAGTTTCTTGAGGCATAGTAATTCTTGTTCACTGTTGCCTGTTTGTCAAGCACTTCGTTGGTGGATATGGCTTAGTCTGAACTCGCAAGTTTTGTGTCCCGTATCCTCCCATTGTTCGAGGACACAAACTTTTTAGCTTGCTCATTAACTTGCTTGATACTTAGCTTGTTTAATTGGATGCTAAAATTGTGAGTTGTAGAAATGAAATAAAAAACCGGATTGTTGAACTCTTGCTAGTTGATAATGTGGAGCATGTTCTAAGTTGTGAAACTCGGAAGGATTGCATAGTTCTAGTTTCCTTCTTTTCATATGTTATTTGCTAGGGACTAGCAAACCTTAAGTTGGGGGGCGTGATAAGCACCCAGAAATGTAATGAAAGGGTGCGCTAGTGTCTAGGTTTAGTTTAATTTACTCATTAATTAGTTGTTTTTAACTTAGTTGTCTCGTAGAGTTTGTTTGTTTTGTTTTGTAGGAGAATCGCTTAATAAGGAGCTTTAAAGGCTTAAGGCATGTCATGGCCTGAAGTTGCCCGACGGCCAAGGCGCATCTCAGGCAAAAGTTACCCGACGTCAAGGCTGAGCAAGGCGAGGCCAAGGCTAAGGCGTGACCAACGGTTGAGCAACGCCAAGGCAGAGCCAAAGCAAGAGGAACAGCCAAGGCAGAAGCAGCAACGCCAAGGCAAGACCTGGCGACGCCCGAGCAGAGCCAAGGCATGAGCAAGGCAAGATCAAGGCAGAGCTCCACTATTGAGCTCGGCATCGATGGGATGCCAAATTTGACATCGATGCCGAGGCCATTAGTGCCCCAAGATCCTTACCAGCTTAGGCATCGATGGGATGCCATATTTGACATCGATGCCGAGCCTCTTAGTGCTCCAGACCCTTATTGACCTCGGCATAGATGGGATATATTACTTTACATCGATGCCGAGCCCCTTAGTGGCCCATCTTATGCCTGTTGCCATCGATGCCGAGGGGCTTAGCGGGGCATCTTCAGAGTATCTTTTGGGATATTCCATGCGCGAAACAGAGGCGGTATAAATACCCCGTTATGTCATTATTGCACGATTTGGACAGAAATGTACCCATAATTTTAGATCTAGATTAGATTACTTTTCAGCTTTTTGAATTGTTCTTACTTGTTCTTCATTTCCAGCTTTTGAATACTTTAATTTCTGCCTTATTTAGTTAGTTTTTGACATAGTTGCTTTAATTAAAGTTGTTCCTTAGTTCCCGATCTATCTTTTAAGCTAAGTTTCTTCTAGTCTTGCATTTCATTTATGTTTAGTAGATTTTTGCTTGCTCATATCTCTCTAGATATGTGTGAGTAGTTTTACGGGTTAGGTCATGGGATGATTAGCATCCCATGACTTGGGCGAAAATCGTATTTTTCATCGATAAAGCTTCAATTTTTAGGTTTGAAAATCAAAGTGGGGCTCGGATTTGGTTGGTATATCGCCGAGGTGTTAACCTCTTTGATCATGTGTAGGTGAGAGCCTCGCCTACTCACCACACATGATGCTTAGAGCTCTGACGCTCGAGGCGGTTATCGAACGAATTCTAGAGCTAGCTTAATAATCGAATCTCTTTTTTCCCGGTTTAAATACCTACAATTGTGTATTTTAAATCGCGTAAATTGGTGAAAAGTGCGACTTAGCCCGAGTCGTGAATGCTAGGATTCCTAGACCTACCCCTATATTTTCCTAGTTAATTCATTTTTAATTTAGCCATTTTAATTCTACCTTTCAAAGTAAAACCAAGTTGACTGGCTAAAAGTCGAAAACCCTACTTGCATCTAAAAATCCGAGGCAAGCCGTACTAGTTTTCCCTTGGGTACGATCCCGGACTTCTCCGGATTATTTTGCTTCATCGATATTCAAACCCTACGCTTGGGGTAATATTCTTCTATACACGGAAGTAATACGAAGCACGGACAATAATAAATTGCCCATTAGCGTTAGGCAGGTTGATATATGCATAGAACAATTACTTTTTATGGGTAATTGCCCATTCATAAACCATTCACATTAGACTGGGAATGTGAATGGGTTAGCATATAATACCAACTAATAAGTATGCATAAACCACTTATTGTTATGGTATAGTTTGAATCCAGTTGGAACTTTTTATAGTTAAAAATTTATATGCTGGAATTTATATACTTAGGATGGATGCGGTGTATGGTGGAGACAAAAACGAACAAAGAATTAAAGCCAAAATGGCTCGACTCATGCGCAGGAGAAGATTAATGACTCAACGTAACGACCCATTAATGAATCAACGTTTCTTAGAAATTGAAAGAGAGGCGCGACGTTTGGAAAGTGCATACTTGCGTCTAAGACGATTGCGGCATGCGCCTTCTCTGGTCCGGAATGACCGCAATAGTGCGAATGCTCATGTCATCCCCATTGGAGGACAACCTGTCAATATGCCACTACCAACATCGAATGAGCCAAATTCAACTGGTAGGTACCTTTCCCGCAATTAAATATTGCTAATCTTTTTTAAACAGTCCTTCCTTTCAACCAACAAATATGTGATTTTTTGTTACTTAATTCATAGAAGCTACCATGGAAAATTTGAATGGAGATCAACCAACTGAACAAAACATAATGCTTTCCGTCGGCCATCCAAATATCGGTTAGTCTTACAGTTTTTCCAACCAATCGTCAATTGTTAATAACCACTGTTTTATCTATCACACAATTGATTTACAAAATCTTATTGAACATGCATATACATCTATGTTGCTCATCTTTTTTTGTTATTATGTAGGAATGTCTCATAGAAAAATAGTATTTCAACTTTGGGAAAATAGTCAACATGAGAGTGCTATGACTGATGAAGCGACAGATGTACAATAGGTAATAAGTAAATTTATTTATTCGATATTGTGTGACTTATTATTGCATTAAAAGAAAACTGTTTAGGAAATTTTGTAAGTAACACTACATTTTTCATTGAATAACAGGTTTCGATTTCACAATCTACGCGGATAGTAAAGATAGGCATCTATTGTTCAAAATGGATGTTCTCCGTGAGAGCTAACACAATTGATTTACGAAATCTTATTGAAGAGTACTTAGGTATTAGATCGTGGCAAAATCGGTGGCGGCAGCGACGTTAGCAAAACAATGACAATTAGTTTGTAAATAGTTTCTTAAAACACTTTTTAAGTTGCAAGGACATTATCTATCAGCTTTATCATTTTATGCATGATTGCTAGCAGTTATTGTGTTTAATGTTCACATACTACCATTATATTTTTACATAAACTAGCGTGCAACCCGTTCTATGCACGGGCAAAACCAACTCATTCTAGCGTTGTGTCTGTTCGAACCTACTTTTTTTAATTGTTCTGTGCATCAAACGGACACAACGCTAGAATGAATTTGTTTTGCCCGTGCATAGAACGGGTTGCACGCTAGTACTTCATATGCAAATGAAAAATATCATTTACTATAGTTTTTATTATGTTATTTTAATTTTTTTTTGTAGCCGATGACTATTAATATTGTAATGCATCTTTTTTATATTTTTAGTATACATTTGGCCACTGCTAAGATAAAATTCTGATTCCGTCTCTACTAACGTGAGTTTGTTGGCTAGTTTTGTGTCTGGATGGGTTTGAGAAGTCGGATGGAGACGATGCAGAGAGAGAGAAAGAGAGAGTGCCCCATTTGTCTTCCACGTGCTTGACTTTCAATTTGTATCCCAACTCCATATGGTAGAAGCTTGGTTTGCTTTCTTCCACGTGCTTGACTTTCAATTCAAGTTGTAGCCCAACTCCATATGGTAGAAGCTTTGTTTTGCTTTCTTTCACGTGTTAATTTAGTTTGTGTATCTTCTATTGCTTTCTTTCACGTGTTAATTTAGTTTGTGTATCTTCAAAAACACTTTTGACACAGACTATTTCTATACATACATTGTACATATTTTTTGTGGGGTCCACTATAGGGTCTCACAAAATGATTCAAGCCGTTCATTAATTTTAAATATTTTTTTAAAAGACCTCGTAAAAAATCAGTTTAATCGAATAAATGTAAGTGTTTGAATCAGTCTTACAACTTTTCATTCAGAATTCCGGAGAATGAAAAGTTGTAAGATTGGTTCAAGCACTTACATGTATCCGATTGAGCTGATTTTTTACGAGATTCCTTAAAAAAATATTTTAAAAATATTTTAGTTTTTGGTTTATATTTGGACAAATATTTTAGTTTTTGGTTTAGATTATTTTGTGGGACCCCATAGTGGGCCCCACAAAAAATCTGTGCAATATATGTGTAAAAGTAGTCTGTGTGGGTAGAACGGTTCTAAAAAGATAGTGGATAATATTATTTATTTTAATATAATAAGGTTATTTGGACAAATATATACTTTGTATTGTTCCAAAAGATTAACAGATAAAATTATCTCAATTTTTTTAAATATTCAAAAGTAATTATTCGAAAGTCTAATGGTTGCCATTTTGGTGCTATAGCCATATCTTTATTCTTTTTAATCGCAATAAAATTAATAGATGTGGTTATTTGTTTAAATTTATACTCTATTATCCCAAAAAAAAACCTAATAAATAAGGTTATTTCTGTGAAATATGTAATATGTGCAATCACAATAAAATCAACAGATGTGGTTATTTGTCTAAATTCATACTCTGTATTATGCCAACAATACAAAGAAATAAGGTCACATAAGCGAAATATGTGCCATGTATTAATGTATAATCGCAATAAAATTAACAAAGGATGGTTATTTGTCTGATTCTATAGTTCGTATAATTTCCAAAAGACCAACGCATAAGGTTATCTATGCAAAATATATACTCTTTATCATCGCAATAATACCAACAGATAGATGTGGTTATCTATCCAAATTCATACTCTATATTATTTTAAAAAGACCTACAAATAAGGTTATCTCTGCCAATTACGTGCTCTGTATAATCGCAATAAATTCAACAGTTGTGGTTATTTGTCCAAATATATACTCTGTATTGATTCAAAGAATACAAAGGAATTAATTCAATTTTTTTTAAAAAAGGCAATCGAATAAAAAAGAGGGTAGTTTGATAGAGTAGAGAGTTTGACATTTAGAAGTGAGTAGTAAAGTAACTTTTGACGTATAATTTGGTCTAAAATTTGGTGAACCTGATGCTAATGTTGTTAGTCAAGAAAAATAGCATTGGATGAATTGAGTTAGAACGGAAATACCAAATAAAATAACCCAAAAAGGGATGAGTTAAAACCTAAAGTCACCTGACGTGTGTACGTGAATAGAAATGTTAGCATGAAAACGTTTTTGAAAAACATCCAAAATTAAAATTTTCGAGATTAAGAATTGTGATCACAAGCACAGACCGAAAATTGAGAGCATGAGCAGAGACCGTAGTGATTTTTTTGGTCAATTGATAGGCATTTTTATCATCTACAAAGTACAAGTCTGAGACACTTCATTAATTGTGAGAGTCCATAAGAGAACAAAGCCCAACAATTCAACCAATAAAAGAAATAAGCCCATCATAGGGAAGAAACAAAGAAAGAAAAGAAAAAATCCCTTTAATGTAAAAACATCCACACACAGCTAATTAGAAGATTCAAACTCCCGTCCTCCTTGTAAGATATAAGAGTTCTGACCAACTGAGCTAGCGCCACTTGATTAAAACTGAAGGAAACCTAGCAATTTTTGTGTTTTTGTCGGTGGGATCATCTAAGAAATGGAATACTAATGGGTAATCTTCTGGAATGGGAAGTAATATTAGGATTTTAAGCTTCGAAAATTTCCTTCTTGTAATTTTCTCAGAAACATATGGAGGGGAAAATTTAAATTTTGGTGGATTTTTCCTAATAACATATTCTTGAGGTAATAATATTTGATAATTTGTACTAGTGAAAAAAGTATTGGAGAATTTCAAATATGGGGTTTTATGAAATGGAAAGATCAAACAGTATTTCATTAAGAATATCTAGAGAAAAACTAAAATAGTTACTGATACAAATTTTTTTTTCATTTGAATACACGTTATAATACAATAATTAGTAACTCCCTGTTCCGCTAAGAATCTTATTTTTTAAGTACTTTTCTATTTTACGAGACATGTCATTCTCTCATAATACATCACCTTTAATTCAAAAAATAAGTACTTACTTAAAATCCTTAGCGGAACAAGGCAAAATGGGGAAAATCAACTCAAATTTCATTTCGATGATTATACTCCCAAACACTACTCATTTGCATGATGATTCACTCTGTACATATTCTCCAAACACCTCTACAAATTCGTAACACACTCTGACACCTTAATCCATGAAGTAAAAAATACAAAATGCAAAAAGTTTAAAAAAAAAAAATTGAGGCTCCCAAACACTCGTAATTCTTCAGTTTTTTTAATCTATTCTTGGATGAATCCTTGCGTTATGTTGGGCCGGGCCGGGCCTTACAACTTAGACAAAAGATGGACCAATTATTAAATCCAACCGGGTAAGATTGGATCGCGTTCAGAGTCCATGACCATGAGGCTGATGGCCCCACGTGGGCCCACCACGTCATGTAAGTTGTATCGATTCAAAGAAAACTCTTGCGTCGTACTGTATCTTTGCTCCAAGTTTTTTGTCCTTTTCTTTGCCGAGAGGATGAGATCATGTTTTGCATATGGATTCGGGATGTCGGTGCGCGTAAATGCCACTCTGTTTCCAATAGTAGCATTTTATCCACAATTATTATTATTATTTTTATCCACAATTATTATTATTATTCGGGGCATGGGCGCGACGTCTTGTCTTGTACTGTCGTTCATTGTCATCTTAAGCAGATCACTTGAGAGTGTTTTTGAAAGAAAAATCAGTGGTTCAGATTCACCTAAACGTTTGAGTTTTGCACATTAAAATGAATTTCAATCATTAATTTCGTTTTTGGAGAAAATTTAGGATTAATTTTCGGGGATACATAAAATTATTTTTCTAAAAAAATTAAAAGTTTGATATTTGTAAGTTTCACATTTAATTTTGATAGATTATTAGTTTGTCTATACGAGAAGAATTAAGAAAATAAAAATTATAATTCAAACTCAACTTATTTTTAAATAAAAACTGATCAATTTTTTATGGGATACTTACAAAAGTACCTATATCAAAAACAGTTTGCAGGGATCCGAAATGGGACCAAACACGTTTATCTCTGAGTGAATCCCTGCAAACTGTCTCTGCTCATAGTATTTTTGATACACTCCAAAAGCTGTGATTAACGTAATGTAATCCAGAGAGGAGCCAGATCACCGCGTGACTCGCGTGAACTTTTTTTAATCTTTTCAGAGACATGATCTGGTGGTATCATTCCCACTGCACCATACCGTCCATCGTCCACGTGGCTCCATCTAAATCCCAATGGATTATTTTTCATACCACTGAACAAAGGGTCTCAAACTACAATCGTCGTCTCTGGTAGTGTGTTGAGGGTTTCAAACTCAACCATGGCAACTAAGCACGAGGGCCCAATCTAAGTCCAACAAAGCACGGGCGGGTGCAGATACATAAATGTGAAAGTGTCTTTCTAAAACTTTCAAAACAACTAAAGTTTGTGAGTGTGAAAATTAAGAGCATAAACGTAAAATAAAAATTGAGAACATAAATACAAAATAAGAATTAAGAGCGCAAGCCTAAGCCATTTTAAAGAATGTGACAACCAATCAGGGACAATCATAATAAAGTTTACAATCATTTCCGTCTTTGGTAAATTTACGAAGGGCCATAGTATGGTAATCCTCTTATTCACAAGCTACTTCAACCATTTTCGAGCAAATTCTATATGGAATTTCGGTACATTAGATCAAGCAATTTTAATTTCTCACTCGGTTGAAAAAGCATTTTGAAATTAATGAACAATTTGGATTATTTGTGTAAAATCTAAAAGAGGACCTTAGGAGTCGTGCAAATCAGTACATGGCAGTGTGTACCTATATATATCGGAGCTAATTTTTTGGGTAATGATAATGCCAAAACTATATTTGGTGGTGCCAAAACTATTTTTGTTGGTGTCAAAACTGTAATGTATAAAAATATTGTATATTACACATGGTGTAAGCTTTGTGCATTAGAATTTTGGCACCAATAAAAACAGTTTTTGCATCATTATTTCCCAATTTTTCAAGGGATACTTGCAAAAGTATTTCAAAAAATTTAACGACTCTGATCATTTGTATGAAATTCTTAAGTGGGTCCCATAGAACACGATGTACATTTGGAGTGTACATTTGGTGTATACCATATTACCATTACCATGTATCCATAGTTTTATTGCGCCATTATTCACTATGAAATACAAGGGCCACAGGTTCTTGTTCCTCTCTCTCCTCCCTCCATTTCCTTGCTCTATATACATTCGCCCTCTCTCTCTCTCTCCCCCACAATTATTCCACCCGACTCTGCACTCCATTCCACAGATTTTTTAGAGCGAGAGAACTGTCAATGGCGTCTCCGGCGAGGGTGGATCTTGACGGAAACCCCATCAGGCCGATCACGATATGCATGATAGGGGCGGGAGGCTTCATTGGGTCCCACCTCTGCGAGAAACTCATGGCGGAGACCCCGCACAAGGTGCTGGCCGTCGACGTGTACAGCGACAAGATCAAGCACCTCCTTGAAGGACCCGCGTCCCTCCCCTGGACCGACCGCATCCACTTCCACCGCCTCAACATCAAGAACGACTCCCGCCTCGAAGGCCTCATCAAGATGTCAGATCTGGTACCCTCCCCCCCCTCTCTCTAGAAATTGTATGCGGTTTCTTTTTGTATATGTAAGGTTTTGGATAATTGTTAAAAGAGGTCCGGCTAACGGAAGTCCATTGGGCGCGTGATGATACACAGAAAGAAAAACAGTTTGAACTTGCTAATATTCAAAACCCAACGGCTTTAGTTAGCATTTTCCTTTTAAAATAGTTTGGAAATTCTTGAAAGCACTGTAAATATTGAGAAATATATGAAGGCGACGGTGGTGGTTGTGTAAAATGATTTATTTTTTAAAATTGTGGTGGCTAAAAGTTGATTCTGAAAACATTAACCAAAGAAGCCCGTTATTGATGGGATTTATGTTGACGGTTGGTTCTTTTGGGATGTAGACTATAAATCTTGCAGCGATCTGTACTCCGGCAGATTACAATACGAGGCCTCTGGACACAATTTACAGCAACTTCATCGATGCTCTACCCGTGGTATGCGCCTTTGATTTTCTTAATGTTTAAATTCCAGAGTGTTAATGAAATGCGCGTGGCTTTAATGGTGAATTGTTGTGATTCTTGACAATTGTGTGGAGTTTTTTGATTTTGTTGTTGGCATTGGTTGAAGCTGAATATGCATTTTGATGTGAATTGGGTATTATGTTATGTCAGGTGAAGTATTGTTCGGAAAACAACAAGCGTCTCATTCACTTCTCTACTTGTGAAGTGTATGGGAAAACAATTGGTAGCTTCCTTCCTACAGATCACCCTATGCGGCAGGTGAGGCTTCATTTTGTGCTTCGTTTTGAGAAGACCATAACTTAGTTTTATTTAATACTCCAGGGACATTGTGGTGCCCTTTTTGTGTTTTTATTTTTAATTATGAGGTTGCTTGGTAGTTGGATCTTGAACTGATTAACGTTTCACCTGGAGCTTGGAAGTCTCGTTGTTTTTCCTTGTGCAATTTATGAACAATGGGGTTTTAAGAGAAGCGTGAAGACTTGGACATGGTTGGGCAAATACTTGATGATTTCATTATTTAGTACCAATTCACTGGTCTAGCGACTTTGACCCTGCTTATAATGAAGTAATGTTCACGTCGATAAGTTATAATCATTGACTTGATTAGTGCATGTTATGATCTTATATGGGAGCTATCTGATGGCGGTCCGAAGTTTTTTTGTTCGTGTTAATCTGGCATGATGATGATATTATGCATCAGGGGAAATATTCGAGTGCAGTTGCATGGATTACCATTGGAGCTAATTAGTTATTTATCTATCAGATGATCCCATTGACCGAACAAAAGATTATGAGTGTGCGCGAAAAAAGGAAGGGAAATTATTCTGGTAGTGATCACTGAGTCCTGGGACTTGAATTCTGGATATGTGAGTATGACCGAGGATTATTAGATGCTGATGCTTGTTCTGTTTTATGCCATTCCGATTCTGAAATGGAAACAAAGATGCTTATTGACTTCAAGAGAGAAGCTGTCTCACAGTACAAGGTCCAGAGAGAGTTATGTGCTGTAAAACAAAGTTGAACTTAGGACATTTGATAGCATAGTAATAGTTGGAAAGTCATTGATATTCTCTGCTCAACTAAAACTCGCCCCTTACGTAGCATGTAATTTTGGATATCACGCACACATTGGCTTAACATTTGTAAGATTCCCAACTCCATAGTGCTTTATCTATATGTGAATGTCGTGTGTATGAAGTCTCAGTAGGGGGACCTTGGTCAGTAGAGGTGTTTTCTGAAATTCTCGTTTTCTCGTAGATGAACTAGGAAATGTTCAATACCTTAGTTTTGCATCTGTGGATATCAATTTTGTGTTAACTTTTAACATTCAAGGTACTGGTAAGGGTAAGTATGTATGTTTCTCATTTATCTTTCCAATTTTTGGAAAATGAATTGTGTAAATTGCCTCAAAAGGGGCATTATTTCATTTATCTTTCTCAATTTCAGCTAATTTTTAAAATTACCACATTTATCGTGTTTTAGGATCCTGCTTATTTTATCCTGAAAGAAGATGCTTCACCCTGCATTTTTGGCCCTATTGAGAAGCAGAGGTGGTCCTATGCTTGTGCAAAGCAATTGATCGAGAGGCTGGTCTATGGTGAGTTGACTAATCTGGTGCTCTCTTTTGTTCGAAAGTTCTTTTTGGTTTCAACTTTTTGTTCACTTCTTTTTTTTCTTCCTGTTGGCCACAGCTGAGGGTGCGGAGAACGGTCTTGAATTTACTATTGTGAGACCTTTCAACTGGATTGGTCCTAGGATGGACTTCATACCCGGCATTGATGGTCCCAGTGAGGGTGTTCCCAGGGTGTTGGCTTGCTTTAGTAATGTGAGTTTAATTTGTTGCACGGATTTGAAAACTACATCCTGTATCCTTCGAGTTATGTTAACATTGCATTGATCTTGCTCTTTCTGCTGCAGAATCTTCTTAGACATGAGCCTCTCAAGCTTGTGGACGGAGGCCAATCACAGAGAACCTTTGTCTATATCAAGGATGCCATTGAGGCTGTACTGTTGATGATTGTGCGTTTGCCCCTCCTTTTATCTTGATTTCATGTTTGTGGATTCAACAAGTAGTTATTTGCTGTCATTCCCGGTTCTTGAAGTTTGCACGACGAAATCTATGTTTTTCTTTTTTCAGGAAAATCCAGCCAGGGCCAATGGCCACATCTTCAATGTGGGCAACCCTAATAACGAAGTTACTGTTAGGCAACTTGCTGAAATGATGACAGAGGTGAACGAGTGTGATAGTTTTGTTTTCGTGACGCCCGCTCTTTGTGTGTATTGTTTTTACATTACTTTTTTTTTTGCCTTTTGTCAGGTTTACTCGAAGGTGAGTGGGGAACCCCCTCTGGAAGTTCCCACTGTTGATGTGAGCTCCAAAGAATTCTATGGTGAAGGGTACGACGACAGTGACAAGAGGATTCCAGACATGACCATAATCAACAGACAGCTTGGTATTCCCCTTCGTCCTTATTTTCAGTCTTATGATTTTCAAAATTAAATGAGCCGTTTATTCTGTTTCATAACAAACACCACTTGTTACCCCGGCACAATTATGGTTGCAACAAAAACAACAGTTATAGGTCATAACCACACACAACTAGGGATCATAACTAAATACCACGTTGCTCCATAACCCACCAAGACATGAAGTTTATGTGGTCCGGTGACGTTTTAACTGATAACAACACCAGGTTGATAACATTCTGACTCGGTCTGGTTTTTGGGGTGAGTACCAGGTTGGAATCCAAAGACATCGCTGTGGGACTTGCTTGAATCCACCCTTACATATCAACACAGGACATATGCTGAGGCCATAAAGCAGGTCACTTCAAAACCACTCGCGTCAAGCTAGAGGAGGAAAACATTACCGTCAAAGGAGTTTCTTTTGTTAGACTGTGATAGTGGTCGGAAATTTGTCTCAAATTCTTTTCCAGTGAAGAACTATAGTCATATACTAGATGGATCAATCTTATATACTTCATATCTCTTTGTCATTGTCTTTCCTTTGTTCATATCTCTTTGTCATTGTCTTTCCTTTGTTCGTGGGTCAATAGTTTCAGGAATATGTATCTGTAATATGTAACTTGACACTGGACGGTTTAGGGAAATCATATGGGTAATATTAGATGTTAAGTAATTTCTTTGAATTTTTTTGCTACAACCACGTTTGGGGCATCATTTTCATTCGTATGTGTGATTCTCCTTTAAAGGAGTGCATTGTATTATTTGTTATGAGCATTCAAACTCTTGTTTTTTTCCCCTCAATTAATATAGTACTTCACAACTCGCGATGGTAAAGGGTGCACAATGGCAGCCGTTAGCTGGATCGTTTTGTTATTTGGGGTTAACAACTTGCCTTATATTACAAATCAACATGGATTGACATGCTCTGCAAAAGCTGTATGTGTAATTGGGACCCACATTACCGGTGCACAATAGCGCTTGTAAGCATTTGCCATTTACTTATTGTATGTGTGTGTTATGTGGACGTTTGCTTGTCTGTATATGCGCTTATGGGTTATATGACCTAGTGCGTTGAATTGCGTTTACATGAGAAAAAACGATGCTTCAAGTGATATGGTGGACTCTCTACTGCTTACCGTCGGTTTGGTGGGAGGAGAAAAGAAGTTAGAATCTCGTCGCTGTTACATGTCTAGATGAATAAAAGACACGAGAGACAAAGTGATGGTGGATAAACATCCTCCTGTGAGGGAATATATAACTACAAATCAAACTAAGCACATATATATCATTTTATTCATTATGTCATCACAAATAATCTATGTGTGACGCCCCAAGAATTCCAAAGAGTCCCACATCGAGACCTTGGAAATAGGAATAGTTATATATATAGAAAACTCGACCAACTATAGTTAATCTTTTGAGTCACGTGGTTAGGTGAATGGTTAGCAGATTAGCTGGCACGGCGTGGATTGTTACATTATGAATCATCCTCATTTCTACCAATCCCCCCTTCTGCTACTCAAAAATTCTACAATCAAACATAAAACAAACAAATGTGTGTGTGTGTGCGTGCACACACTCTCATAAGACATGTGAAAGCCCATACGCATAGTAAAGTTGTCTACTACTCATAAGTCATAAGCAAATCTTTGGAGTGGCATTTCTTGGTCCAGCAGAAACTTACGGGCTACGGGGCATAAAGCCGACATCCGTGTGGGGTGGGTTCCTCCAAGAGAAAACTTTGTGAAGCCTAATGCGGATGGAGCCTTTAACATGGCATTGGGTGTGGCATGCATAGGAGGCCTTCTCCGTGATCATTTTGGCATATGGCTTGCTGTTCCATTTTTTTTTTCAACCTTCTTTTTGAATTGGGTGCGGCATGCATAGGAGGCCTTCTCCGTGATCATTTTGGCATATGGCTTGCTGTTCCGTTTTATTTTTCAACCTTCTTTTTGAATTGGGTGTGGCATGCATAGGAGGCCTTCTCCGTGATCATTTTGGCAGATGGCTTGCTGTTCCGCTTTCTTTTTCAACCTTCTTTTTCAAAAAGAATATAATTTCAAGCTCAAATATAATGAAAATAAAAAATATTTTTTTAATTTTTTTTGAACCATTTAAAAGATCTTAATGAGATCTATCAAATAAGATCCATATTGATGGAAAAATTATTTGTGTAAACATATAATTTTTGAACTTAAAATTACCTTTCTTTTTCTAAAAATTCCTTTTTTCCAAAACCCGGAACGGGCCCTGGTGGGTTGCATAGAAATATGCCAGCAAACTCAAGCCTAATGGCAGAAGTTTGGGCCTTGCGACTTGTGCGATGGCCTCGCTTTCGCAAAGGAAGAAAATGTGAAGAATTTGGAAATCGAAATTGATGCTTTGGGTGTGATATGCTGATTAATGACCATCATACGAGAAACTATCCACTTGGTAATATTTTACTTGATTGCAGGTCCCCAATGGAAGAGTTTGAAGAGGTGTCCATCAAGCATATCTATCATGAAACAAACCATTATGTAGATATATTGGCAAATGACGCATCGGTTTTGGTGGGAGATCTCCAAAAAAAAAAAAAGTTGTCTACTATTATCCCTCTCTCTCGTCCCCTTTTTACCAGATCTCCCCTCTCGTTACATCCCAGAATGCTACATCTCCTTCATCCTGTCAGAGGATACGATTCGAATGATCCAGAATGCTTAGACTATGACATTTAGGTCACGTTGGAAAACCGGCCAATATCTCTCCTCCGAGAGTAAATTCTATCCACCGTAGGTATAAACCATGGAGTTTCCACCACCGCCTGTAACAACCCTAAATTTTTATAATAAAATTAAATGTTTAAATTGAAATTCTTTCATTTAGATGTTAATTTAGTATTCTTTTAATAAATGACTCGATTTTTTTTAATATTATTATCTCAAAGAAAGTACTAAAACCCTATTGAGTAAATATGTAAAGCTATATAGATATATATATGTACATGCAAACCCTAACTTAGATTTTTTTTTTTTTACAAATCCTAGCAAGTAGGAGAGTTTGATATCCAATTATAATCATAGTGTATAGATTAGGGGAGAGTCATAATTGTTATCTTAAGGAATCCTAGAAAAATATAGATATGATATACAATCTAATATTGTGATTCCCTCAAATCTAAGGAATTTATTGTAGAAGATTGAGAGAAATATTTGATATAGATTTTTCCTAGATATCCCTAGATTTTATAAGATTGGATTAGATTTCATTAGTTTTTGCTAGATATTGTTAGAGATAATTGTAGATTCCAAAAGATAATTCTAGATGGATATTCCTCTCCCATAAAATCACATGGAAATACTTAGATTTTGTTAGATAATACAATATATTAATAGATATGATTAGATATTCTCCTACTAGTATAAATAGGCAAGCCTCCCTTCCCTTCCAAACCATGTATAGACACTTCACACTTGCACACACGGCACAACTAAGGAGAGGAAGAAAGAAAAGAGGGAAAGAAGGAACAAAAAAAACAAAACGTACTATTCTCTTTTTATTCTTCGATCAAGCCGAAACGACGTTACTCCGCCCGCATTTTCACCCGACGTACTCCGTAGCCGCTCTACTGCCAAGAAGAACAGTAGAAACCTCCTATCTACTCACCGAAGTATAATGATTTATGTGCTATTGTATGTTAAAATTATTATATTGAGTTTTGAATTTAAATGTTGAATATCATTAAAATGATCGCGATGTAGAAACCTCTTATCTACTCCCCTAAATATAAAAGTGCTACGTGTTCATTTGATTTAAAAAAGTATTGTTCTATAAAAAAAATAGAGAATTTTCTAATTACCAGCATATTAGTTTGTTGGAAAAATTGAAAATGTTAATCTAAGTTATCATAGTTAAATGTTCGGATGATTGGAATTCAAAATGTTGGAGTTAGAGTATGATCGTTATAATCTTGTTAATTATAAAGAAATCGATTTTATGCTAATTGTACAAAAATGAAAAGTTACCTGGAAACTTAGAAATGGTATTATGTGGCTAGAACAGTTGGTTCACTGTCATTTATTGATTTTTACTAAGAAAAGCATGACTTGAAAACTAGGTAATGGAAATCTGAAACCAACTGGTATACGTGATTAACTTTTGTTTTAAAATATCAAGTGTGTTTACCAACAATGTGTTACTCCTTTATTATGTGCCGTTATAATATTTGATGTTAATGAAATTAGAATTGCATGAAATAAGAAATCTATTTTTTCTGCATAACTTTAGCAAGCTTTGAAAGAATAATGTGAACATGCAAAATGATGCATGTGTACGAAACACGAGAAATGAGAAATGGAATACGAAAAGAAATGAGAAAATGAAATGTAAAAGGGTCGATGATTGTGTAAGCATGAGAACCTGGCAGGTCCATGGAAGATGGTCAGCAGAATCATGGCTCAAGTGTGCATGTGTGAGCTTGAGAGTCCAATAGGTCCTGAGAGAATTGTCCGCGGAATCATGGCTCGGGTGTGCGCGTGTGGCCTAGGAGTCCGATAGGTCACTACAACACAAAAGGGTTCTAGCGAGGATTTAGTTTCCTCGCTAAAGTACCTGATTTCCTCGCAGAACGTATTAGCGAGGAAAAATTTCCTCGCTAGTTTTCCTCGCTAAAACCTTGTCACAAAAGGCTTTAGCGAGGAAAAAAAAATTCCTCGCTTATTCCAACACAATTGCGAGGAAATTTTTCGTCGCTAAAGGCCGTGAATTTACTATTACCAATAGTAATTGGCGAGGAAATTTTTTTCCTCGCTAAAATAAATCCAAAAAGTAAACAAATCTCTCCGCTTTTTTTGCCTCTCCCAACACTTGAACCTTGGACCTCTTGTATATGACACCTAACACCTACCCACCGCACCACTTTGCACTTCTGAGTAAAATTGTGAACTTTTTTTTATATATTATATTTTTGCATCTCTTTCACGTTTCCAAATTAGTTTCTTCAGCATTAATTATGGCCTGTCAACTTTTTGTACTCTTATAGTTTCTAAAATTTATTTGAACAAATTTAATTTTTTGCTAGCACAACAATTTTTTTGTTGAAACATGTTATATTCGTATCGGACAACAATTTTTGAAGGACTAATAATATATGTCATTATTCTAACTTTTTGATGGAATTATCCTTAGCTTTTATGGAATGAGATTTTTGTCGTCACCTACCCACTGCGCCACTTTGCACTTCTGAGTAAAATTGTAAACTTTTTTTTATATATTATATTTTTGCATCTCTTTTACCTTTCCAAATTAGTTTCTTCAGCATTAATTATGGCCTTTCAACTTTTTGTGCTCTTATAGTATCTAAAATTTATTTGAACAAATTTAATTTTTTGCTAGCACAACAATTTTTTTTGTTGAAACATGTTATATTCATATCCAACAACAATTTTCGAAAGACTAATAATATATGTCATTATTCTAACTTTTTGATGGAATTATCCTTAGTTTTTTATGGAATGAGATTTTTGTCGTCGTAAGCTAGCTCAAGATATATTTTAATATCAGATTATGAATGACAAGTTTCATCACTGTTATTTTTTAATTTTAAGAGTAAGTTTGACCTTCTTCTTTTTGCCAAACACAAATGGTATTATAGATTCGTAATTATTTTTTAAAACTTTTTTCATCATTGCTATAATAATATGAACAAAATTTATAAATATTCAGATTAGATCATCCTAAAAGCACTAAAGACAATACTTTTTAAAAAAATTCATCTTTAATGAATTTTTTAAAATTTTAAATTACCCAATCTCTCTCTCTCTCTCTCTCTCTCTCTCTCTCTCTCTCTCTCTCTCTCTCTCTCACACACACACACACACAATATGTATATGTATATATAAAAATATGTATAGTACTTACAAAATTGCATTTGAAATTTAATGTCTAACATATTTATTTGTTTATAAATTAATGCCATTAGAATCACCTCAATTGCTTTAAATAAAAATCAATAACGGTTCACACAAAAATTTCTTTACAGCATAAATGCACAATAGATATGAAATTGTATTTTTTTTTTGGTTGTGAAATAGTGTATTTTATGTAGATGTTTTGAAAATAGATTTGTGATGATCTAAATAACTTCGAGATATTTTCAATACGACATCACTTCAAGATGTTTTTGACTTTATTATCTTTTGTTGAGTTTTTCATTACTATGGAATAAATCCTCAATACCTACACTTCAAGATATCTTTGATTGCTAATTAGAATAAGAAAAGTGACAAATATGAGATTTTTTCACCAATTCAATGCGATTGACGAGGAAACTATTTTTTTCCGTTTATTACTTTTTTATTTTAATAAATTTGATAATGGTATTGATCTATGTAGTTGATTATGTCTTACCATTGTGATATTACAATTATAGATATGAACATAATTAATAATTATTTATATATATAAATAATTAATAAATCGTAAAAAAGGCGAGAAATCAGATTTCCTCGCCAAAAGCTTACATTTGGCGAGGAAATTTGAATTTCCTCGCTAAAAGCTTACTTTTGGCGAGGAAATCAATTTTCCTCGCTAGAAACGGTGTTTTGGCGAGGAAATCTGTTTCCTCGCAAATAACGTACTTTTAGCGACAAAATTCGTTTTCCTCGCCAAGTTTCCTCGCTATACCCCTTTCGTGTTGTAGTGGGTCCTGAAAGGATGGTCAGCGGAACTAGTGCCGTGTATGTGTTATGAAATGATTAAAGACTGAGAGTTCGGTAGGTCCTGAAAGAGACGGTCAGCAGAATCAGTGCTTTTGGGTGGCAAAATATGAATTTAGCCTGGGAGCCCGATAGTCCTTAAAGATGGTCAGCGAACCAGTGCTCGAAGTAAAATGGAAAGTGGAATCGATTCTTGAAAAATGATGACACAATTTATGATACGCTGCGATGACTCTGAAAGACACCGACACCTTTGAATATTTTTGTGATGCTAATTTTTTTTTTTAAAATGACATATTATTATATGTTATTTTTGTTAATGTATGGGATATAGGTATAGGAGTTAGCTATTGAGCTTAATTGCTCATGGTGTTACTTTTGTGACCCTGACATCTTATGCCAGAGTTTAGAGACGAACATGGGGAATTTTATAATTTGGAAGAGTTCGGTGCTAAGCAGAATAATGTAGAAGAAGATGGACGTCCAGTGGAGTAGAAGTTACCCTAGTACCCCTCCCTTATCTATTTAAATAAGTGTAACACGAAATTGGAGATAATTTGGCTTGTAATGACTTTATGTCTCTTTCTATTTAATAAATGTTGGAAATTTTACTAAATTAACGTTTCCAAAAATCGGGGCGTTACACCGCCTGTGGGCCCTAATAGCCAAATCATCACATATACATACATATATACACACACACACACACACAAAATCAACAAAAACAAGTTAAGAACTAAAAGCCAAATCATCGCATTAAAAACGTCTTAAGACACAACTAGATGTAAGTTTCAAAATCGATTACAGTACTTTTTACAGAAAAACACCAATAACTATGACATAAATTTCAATATAGATTGTAAACTAAAAGACTAGTACAGAAATGATAGGCATCGTGTCCTGTTGTGTCATCCAAGTTATCGAGTCGAAACGAAAAATTAAATGGTTAACCGTGTCTTTGTCGAATTAAATGGATCCAACCCGAATCCGTCTCATTTAAACACGAACCCTCTTACTTAGAGTATTAAATTCAAGTCGTGCTAACAGGTCGAAATTCCCTTCCCTAACCAAAACAATAAAAGAACCAGCGAAGTATCAAAGAGTATTTCTCTTTGTCCATTCCATGGCTAGTTAGTTGTGATTAGGTTGGAAATAAGTCCAGTAATAAAGTGGAAGAAAATAATTTGAAGCCATCACTCCATCCCTTCTTACGTATCATGGTAGATTATGTACCTATTTGTGTACAAATGCAATTGAATGGTAGGGTTGTACGCAGCTATCGATCCCACCAACTAACGGCTCAGATTAAAATCTAACTTTTCCTAAAAGAGATTGTTTTTAATATGAACCGTTGAAAACACTTTTCGATAGTTACGATGCCGCACTACACAATGCACTATAGCCTTTCCTATTCCCATTTTGATAGCCAAAATTATCAAACTAAATCTAAACGCTATAGGAGATCCAAAAAAATCTAAACAATACAGAAAAGCCATTGAATTCATGCTAAAAACGGAGGCGGATATCCGTTTGACATAGTTATGTTCCTATTGTGAACATAAATCAATATGTTGGGCACTGCATTTGATGTAGAAAATTTGGATTCGGAAATGATTGAACCGTTGAGGTTTTGGGCTCGACTCCTCTGACCACGAGGCTAGCTCTTCGAAAATTAGAAAAAGCTGGGAGAAGAAGAAGCGGCATGGATATAAAGGCATGGAAAAGTCACGCCCGGTGGGACTCGAACCCACAATCGCCTGATTAGAAGTCAGACGCCTTATCCATTAGGCCACGGGCGCCTGTCTTTGCTCAATTGTTTCTTAGTTAATTAATTATAGAAGTGTTACTTTACAGGGGAGTGACTTTCAGGCTCCCATTTTTACAATTCGCACGCTTGTATAATCTTGAACAATAATATTACAACCACACACACTGCACACCTCCGGTGTGTGGGGCTCACCACCTTTGTGAGTGTGTGTGTGTGTGTGTAAGGCTCCGTTTTGTTCGATGTAAAATATTTTTTCAGAAAACAAACTTCAAACTTTTATTTTTTGGTGTTTGGTTGGCTCCTGAAAATATTTTCAGAAATCAACAAAATAGTGTAGGGAGAGAGAGTGGGAGCTTAAAAGGTAGAAATATCTAAGATTATATGAATTGAATGTGAGTTAAGACTGACGATTGAGGAAACTGAGCAGTGAGAATTGCACTAGAAGGTAGTTGGTTCATTTTCGGAAAATAATTTACGGAATATTGAAGGGTAAGTCATTTTCATCCAATTGATGGCATGTAAAATATTTTTCTCATTTTTTACACAATCAAATACCGAAAAATATTTTACGTCTAAACAAACGGAGCCTAAAGTGTTTGTGTGTAGAATGGTTGAATCTGAAAAGGTGTCTATATGATGCTCGATTAGTAAAAGATGGAGATGCAGAGTTCGCATCGAGTTTTTCTTCACATAGAGCCTTAATTCTCAATGCAAAATTGTAAAGCGGGGTTAGTTTCTTTCTCAGAAGAGCCCTCTAAAAACGTCACACGGCACATAATTTTTTTACACTTCTTTATTTACTTAATATTATAAACTCCAATATATATATATATATTATATATATATATATATATTCGTAATGGTATCTTTCTTGCTACAAGAATGACTTCTCAAGTGATTTTATTTGATTGCTAACTGTGGTGGCCTCGGTTATTATGTCGGTAACCGAGCCCTGGACTTGAGCCAGCGCCCCCTCAACCTTGAACGTCGAGCCGAAGAGTGCCGCTTTTCGCAACCCTCGGTTCGGTTCCGTATTCAGGTACGTGCTTCGGTATCAATGCTACCCAGTGAAGGAGAGCCAAGCAGTTACAACGGGTGGACCCTATGTCACGTCCATTAATGCAGCAATCGATTGGATCAGGTCATGTGCTCCGTAACCGTTTCGTTCCTGACGTCATGGATGACATCACCCGAAGCGGTTACCCGAGCGTGACTTCCACGCCTTGGCTTGAAGGCCAAGCAAACCTAGGTCTATAAATACAAAGGGATACTGATGAAGAGAGGTATGCCATTCTTCCCCAACCCTAGACCTAAGCTTTTCCCTTGAGATCTAACTTGATCGTCGGAGGGTCACTGGGCTATCCAAGCCCTAGTGACTTGATTGCAGGTCCGCCGGAAGGGACGAAGAAGGAAGGAGCCTAACCTCACCCCGTCTAGGTCCTGATAATTCGAACCCCCACAATTGGCGACTCTGCTGGGGACCTAGCCATCCATCAAACGTTCATTTCGTCCTTCAGCTTCGTTCCTCGCTCCAAAAACTCAAGCATGGTGGAGATCGACGACCCGCAGCGCGGCGGCTCCGCCCACGGGCTCGGTTCCCTCATGGACCACAGCCTGGCCTCTGGCGGAGCCATCGCCCTAGGAAAGACCCATATGTCCGTCGGAGTTGGCGCCGGGATCTCAGCTCCAGATGCAGGCTCGTCCTCCGAGCTCCATTCCTACATCCGCCACCTCGAGCGGAAAATCGACGATCTAACAACGGTGGTGAAGCGCGATCAGAACGTCCGAGACGAGCTCGCGGAGATCAAAAACCTCCTTCTGATCTCCCCATCTCACTCCTCTGGGAGTCAAGGCGGAAGGAGGAGTCGCCACACTCCTCCGCACAGCAACAACGTCGGCCACCTCCAGGACCACAGATCTCGCCCCTCCGTCAAAGATCGTCTCGAGCCACCAAGGGCGTCGGGCGCCATAGCCGCGAGAACCACGTCGCGCAGGGACCGCTCCCGCTCCGAAGAAAACCATCGGCCTTCGAGAGGCTCGGTGCAGGGAGTGTCTCCGCCTCCTCCACCCACTCGGTCCGAACTGGCAAGGCGGGCCGAGAATCTACCCCTAGCCTCACAAGGGTACCCAGGGGCGATGACGGCCTTCTAGAATTCCAGACCAGAGGGTATCGTGAACGCCAGAGGGGCTCCAGAGCCAAGAGTCCTATCGTCTCGCGCCCCGCGGGCGTCCACAGCAGAAGTCCGGTAACCGAGCGCCTTGAGCCTTCGGCTCGAGATAGCTACCGAGAGCGCCGTCAAACGCGTTCTCCACCAAAGTCGGTCAGTATCACACCCAAGAGAAAGGAATTCGACAGGTTAGATAAGCTTGTTCCACCAAAGCGTTCGGCGACAGAGCGTCCAGACGGTTTCGACCGTTCGATCCGACCTCACCGCGACGCACGGCTTACCCGGCTCACAACCTCCCCCTTCACAAGGGAAATTGACTCGGTCACGCCCCCCAAAGGATTCACCCAGCCAAAATTTGCCAAATACGATGGCAAAACCGAGGCCTACACTCACCTGGTCCAGTACAAGCTCGTTATGTCGTTGTTTCTAAGGAACGAGCCCTCGGACGACGCCCTCCTCTGTAAGGTATTTCCCGCAAGCCTCGGAAACCTAGGCCTCACCTGGTTCAATCAACTCCCGGCTCGGTCGATTTCCTCCTTCGATTCCCTCTGTGATGCTTTCATGGCCCGATTCGTGACAAGCAATAAGCACGAGAAGGAGATCGACTCTCTTCTGGCTCTCCGTAAAAGAAACGACGAGACGCTTCGGCAGTACGCCGGACGCTACTGGGAATTATTTAATGAGATAGAGGGTTGCGACGGTGTCATCTCCGCCCGAGGGTCCAAGCTCGGACTCACCTCCCAGGACGAGCAGGTCTACGACGATCTTGCTCGCCATAAGCCCAACTCCATGAAGGATCTCATGACTCGAATAGAGGGATGGTGCCAGCTCGTCGAATCCAAGGCGGAGAGAGGCATCGGAAAGCCAACAAGCTCGAAGACGATAAACACTTCGGCTTCAACACCGATCTCGGCATCCATACCGACGCCGAAGAAACAGGTCAATAACATAAAGCAGTCACAGAAGAGGGGACCAAAGCCAAGCGATTTCAATGCCGAGAAGACCGTCTTCACCATTCCGATCTACCGAATCATCGATCAAGTGAAGGACCAGCCCTTCTTCTCCTTCCCAAACCAGAAGTTAGGGACTGAAAACAGGAAAATTAAGAATCCCATCGTCCGCTGCAGTTTTCACAACGAGCAGGGCCATTTTACCACAGCCTGCAAGCCTTTCAAGGCTTATTTGGAACAGCTCGTTGCAGCAGGACATCTCGGCAACTTCATTGATCACGAGAAGACGAAGTCCCGGGCTCAGCGCGCCGAAAACAACACCGAGGAGGAAGTTCAGACGATTCACGTTATCCACGGGCCCCTCAACTCCGAGGTAGCCCGTATCATCCATGACGAATTGAACGCGGTCTCCTCCTCCTCCAAACAGGTAATGCTCGTCGGCCCTGAACCAAAACGCCCAAGAACCGACGACGGCTCTAGGTGGACGATAACATTCACCGAGAAAGATCTCGACCGTGTCCAGCTTCCGCACAATGACGCCCTCGTGGTCACGCTACGCATCGGCACATACAACGTCCGACGCGTCCTCGTGGACCAGGGCAGCTCGGCCGAAGTCATGTACTACTCTCTATTCAGAGACCTCAAGATTCCAGACACCGAGCTCCGTCCGTCCGAAGTTCCACTCATCGGCTTTAACGGGGCTCCGGTCTGGCCAATCGGCACGGTAACACTTCCAATCCGCGCCGGTTCGGTTGTCCTGGATATGGAATTTATGGTAGTCGACGTCCCTAGCCCTTACAATGCCATCGTCGGACGAACCTGGCTCCATAGGCTCAAGGCCATTGCCTCGACCTATCACCAAGTGGTCCGCTTCATCGGCGCCAACGGACGACAGGAGGACCTGTACGGCGACCAAACCGCGTCGAAGAAGTGTTATGTCAACGCTGTTCGAAGCAGCAGGCGGACGTCTCGGGTCAATCTTATCGAGGTCCCCGAGGCTCCAGTTTTGGAAGACGTCGGCAGGCCGGCCGACGATAAAGCAGTGGAAGAACTCGTTACGGTCCCAATCACCGAGGACGGAAGCCGTTTCTTCCTTGTCGGTTCCTCACTCAGTGACACCGAGCGGAATGAGATGGTCAACTTTCTCAAGAACAATATCGAGGTATTCGCCTGGACTCTGTACGAAATGCCTGGGGTCAACCCCTCCTTCATTTGCCACGAACTCAATATCGACAAGGCTAAACGCCCGGTAGTACAGAAGGCACGAAGGTCCTCCCCCATCCATTCCGAAGCCGTCATCGAGGAGGTTAACCGGCTCCTCAATGCGAAGGCAATCCGTGAAGTACAGTATCCTCGGTGGCTCGCCAACACCGTCGTGGTTAAGAAGAAGAACGGCAAGTGGCGCGTCTGCGTCGATTATTCCAACCTTAACGACGCCTGCCCCAAAGACTTCTTCCCTCTCCCTCGGATCGACCAACTCGTTGACGCCACGGCCGGCCATGAGCGACTCAGTTTCATGGACGCCTACCGAGGCTACCACCAGATTGCAATGAGTGAGAACGATGTCGAGAATACGGCTTTCATCACCCCTCACGGCATCTTCGGCTACCTCGTTATGCCTTTCGGTCTGAAGAACGCCGGTGCCACGTTCCAGCGGATGATAACCAAGATGTTCGAGCGCTTATTAGGCGACACAATGATGGCTTACATTGACGATATGGTTATCAAGAGCATGCGCACCGGCGATCATCTCCGACATCTCGCCGAGGCCTTCGCGATCCTGAAGACGCACAAGCTATGCCTCAACGCCGAGAAATGTGCCTTCGGAGTTAGCTCCGGGAAATTCCTCGGTCACCTCGTCTCACGACGCGGTATCGAGGCTGACCCTGCTCAACTCCTCGCCATCGAAAAGCTTACAGCTCCCCGCAACAAAAAGGACGTTCAGCGGTTAACGGGCATGGCCGCCGCCCTGAATCGGTTCATAAGCCGCTCTTCGGACAAATGCCAGCCCTTCTTCGAGCTTTTGAAAGGCAGCCGACGCAGCTTCGCTTAGACAGAGAACTGTGACCGAGCTCTTCAGCAGTTGAAAGGTTACCTCTGCGAGGCTCCACTCCTAGTAACTCCCCGGGACCAGGAAGATCTGCTCCTCTACCTAGCGGTCTTCGCGCATGCTATAAGTTCGGTACTCGTTCGACAGGAGGGCAGGGAGCATCAGCCTATCTACTACTCTAGCAAGACCATGACTCCAGCCGAGACGCGCTACCTCCCTTTGGAAAAACTTGCGCTCGCCCTTGTCTCTGCCTCTCGAAAACTTGCCCCATACTTCCAGTCGCATCGCATTGTTGTCTTAACCGAGTACCCCCTCAAGTCTCTCCTACGGAAGGCCGACCTTTCTAACAGAATCTCCCAATGGGCTGTTGAGCTCGCTAACTTTGAAATCCACTTTCAGCCTCGGACGGCCATTAAAGCTCAGGTACTCGCCGACTTTATTGCCGAGCTTACTCCAACCGACGCACTCGCTTCGGTTCCTTCCCCGCGTCCCGAAGAGCACGACCAGTCAACCCTAAGCTCCGCCTGGAAACTCTTCCACGGCGATATTTGGAAGATGTACGTCGATGGTGCGTCCAACAGCCGAGGCGCCGGAGCTGGGGTCGTACTCCTCTCCCTCTGGCGTCATGCACGAAAGCTCCATTTCAATCAATTTCCCTGCCTCTAACAACGAGGCCGAATATGAAGCACTCATCTCAGGACTCAGAACCGCTCAAGCACTCGGTATTGAGGAATTGGTGGTTTACAGCGACTCCCAACTTGTCGTTAACCAGCTGTCGGAAGAGTATGAAGCTCGGGACGACCGAATGCGGACCTACCTCAGTTCTGCTGTTCAGCTCCTAAAGACTTTCAAGGCCATTCGCGTCGAGCATATTGCCCGAGAACAAAATGCACATGCCGACGCTCTCGCTGGACTAGCCTCGGCTTGCTCCTCTTCGGAACATCGCTCCATCTCCTTCAATTCCATCGACAAGCCCAGTTTCGAGCTTGAAGCCTTATCCCACGAGGTCCTCAATATAGACCTCGGTCCAAGTTGGATGGATGAAATCGTCGGTTACCTACGCGATGACATCCTCCCTTCCGATAAGAAAGAAGCCCACCGCCTCCGGAATAGAGCTGCCCTCTTCTGGCTCAACCCCAATGGCAAGCTTTACCGAAGATCGTTCACCGGACCTTACTTGCTCGTGGCACACCCACACCAAGTTCAGGGCATCATCGAAGAGCTTCACGCTGGCGATAGCGGCTGCCACTCCGGTGGACGGTCCCTCGCCCACCGAGCCATTACTCAGGGGTACTGGTGGCCAACTATGAAGAAAGACTCTGAGGAATTTGTCAAGCGGTGCAAGAAGTGTTAGATGTTCCCAACCAAAGGGTTGGCACGGGACCTTAGCCCCCCCCAGGGCCTTCTCCCAGTGGGGCATGGACATTTGGCAAAAAGCCTCCGGGCGGAAAATTCACACCTCCTCTATGGCCGAACTATGGAGAAGACCTCTGATCAATTTGTCCAGCGTCACAAGAAGTGTATTAGATTTCGCGCTTCCCCCATCATCCAACAACTCGGCACGGACCTTAAGAAGAATTACCTCTCATCCAGCCCCTGGCCCTTCTACCCAGTGGGGCAATGGACATCGAGCAGGCAAGCTCCCCGGTACGCTCCGGGCGGATTCAATTCCTCCGTAAACTGGCCCAGCCCTATTTCTCTAACAATGGGTGGGGACATAACCTCTAGTCACCACGGGAAACAGACGTCATCCGCTTCGTATGGAGCGGACAACTCACTTTCACATGCATTTTCGGCGTGCCTTCGCCATCATAACGGACAACCGGAGGCAGTTTCAAAGGTCAAAAAAAAAAAAAAAATGCAAGAAATACCAAGCTCTGTTGGATGAATACGGCATCAAATGGGACACATCTACCCCGGCCTACCCACAAGGCAATGGACAGGCCGAAGCAGCAAACAAGGCGATCTCATTCGGACTTAAGCGCCGACTCGAATCTCGACGGGGCAAATGGGCCGAGGAGTTACCAGGGTACTCTGGGGCTACCGAACAACGCTTCGCCGGTCCACTGGCCGTACTCCTTTTTCCTTGGCATTCGGCATGGAGGCTGTCATCCCCATCCAAGTCGGCCCACCATCCG
>WJXA01000051.1:0-57927 GCA_014282245.1 Rhododendron simsii | reverse complement strand
GGCTAGAAGGTTTGGCAGGGTAGGGTCCATGATTGCCATTGATGTCTGGGTATGGATTGGTCCACCAGCATTGCCTGTCGCCTTCCTCCAGCGGTTCTTGAAGTCGTTTTTCCTCACATTCCAGTCGAACGCACTTCACTACACCCAGAATAGGTGGTGAAGGCTTGTAGCTACCACAGCACTTCTGGCTGTCGTCAGCCCCCATTCGAACCTCCTTGCGCTTCTTGTCCTCGGTTGCAACAGCATCCGGGGGCATAACGGGATAGTTCCTCGAACTTGGCCGCATATTGAGTAACGGTCATAGTTCCTTGCTTCAGGTTGTTGAACTCTTGTTCCTTGGCCAAACGGATAGGCGTGGGGAATACTTGTCGAGAAACAGGTCTCGAACTGAGCGAAGGTCATGGTGGCTACTCATGGGTTGCCTCCATCAGCTCCCACCAGTAGCGAGCTTCTCCCTTCAGCTGGTAGGTGGTTAACGCCACACACGATCGCCATGCTCGGGTGATCTCCAAGGTTCCAGGATCACCTTAACTTCCTTCAACCATGCTTCGGGCCACAGTGGGTTGGTATCTCCATCGAAAGTCGGAGGTCGATGCTTGCAGAACTCATTCATCGCCCGGGTCCGAGTCATAGGTCCGTCATCCTGGTTCTGGTTTTGGCGGGTAGCGTTCAAAGCGGCCACAAGCGCTTGCATGACTTGAGCGAGGTCGGGGTTCGCGTTAGAGGGTCCTCCGTTATCGTGTCCTAATCCATTGCGTCGATTCGCCATCTACGAGTGAAAATCGGAAAGGGGGCGGTTTAGTCTACCGAATCGATTGTTTTTTTTTTTTTTTAAAAGGTGCTTCCTTCTAAGGACCAAAAGTAAATTTAACAAATAGTATGCAATGGTACTCTTTTAAAAATAACGCAAGTTTTTCATAGACAAGAAAAACATACAACATAAGCATAGAATTACAATCATAAAGCATAGAGTTTTACTACAAAAGGCAAGTAAAAACACGAGACTTTTCTAATACAAGTTGGAAACGATCCTAATCTTCGACATTCTACACCCCGAAGGACTACAACGGTTACTAGATCGGCCGAAGATATGCCGAATTGGCGTCCTCGGTTTCGGGTCTCGCCTTCCTCTACCATCTTTCGTTGAAAGCTTGGTGCAACTGACGTTCGTACTCCTTTATGATTGCGGCGAGTGCGGCGGCCACGACGAGAGCCCAATACCAAAAGGTGTTGGCACGGTTTTTCACGGCGAACCACCCGTGGCATAGCTATGGTGAGCATGGCACAAAGTATGATGAAGGCGAAAAGTTGCACCAAAGGCTTCGGGAATCAAGCGAATTTCGTGTTCGCCTCGATGTCGCGGATCAAGGCGTCTTCCGAAATCCTCGTCGTCGGGTTGCCATGGCTCGGTAAGGGGTCTCGGTTTTGGGAAGAGTTTTTAAGATGGTGAGAGAGGTGAAGAAATGAAAGTGGGAGTGGGGTATATATAGGAGCCGAAAAAGTGGGTGGAGGAGGGAAAAGTTTGAAGTTTAAAATTGAAATTTGAAATTTTGGAGGTAAAATTTTGAAATTTGAAGTTTAGGGTGGGAGTGTGGTTTGCCGGCCTAATGGGGGCTATGCCCGGTACCCACTCGGTGCTCGGGTCCCACTCGGTGCTCGGGTCCCACTCTCATCCCCAATTTAAAATATTTACTCAAGAACGGCTCCTCCACGAACTAGTAAATAAAATTTGCTCAATAAGCAACATTTTTTTTTTTTCGGCAAAGGCCTACTAGTACCAAAAATATTTTTCGAGATTCTAAGTTCCACATTCGATCCTTGATTTAAGTCATAATCCAATTGTTCGGGAATTCCCAGCTCGGCGGTACTACTGCCAATTTCCGCGCCTTGCTTCAATCCGAAGATTGTTTTGACAGAATTCCACCCAATTTGGGACGGTAAACTTAAACTCGAAGTCACGTTTGTGCAACGATCAAAACTAGCTTAAGGTTCTACCCATTCTACCCATGGCCGAGGTTTTGAACCTAAAGCTCTGATACCAAGTTGTAACGCCCCGAATTTTGGGTACGTTAAATAAAATATTTTATTATAAAAACGAAGCGAGTCTAGCTCGTTATTACATTATAAACCTTACAAAAGTACTCTTATTTACAAAGCAGAGGAATCTAGGGTTCCTAACTACCGTTCTTCTTGCTTCTCCAGCTCCTCGGCTTCGAACGCCTCCAAGGTGAATAGTTCGTCCTGTTCGTCTATCAAATCTGACATATTATACCGGCGTCGCCACCCATATAATATGCCAGGGTCACCACAAGGCAACACCATGAGCTACGAAGGCTCAGTAGTATAATCCTAATACTAGCATCGATTTTGATAAAAGTCAATAGCGCTAACAATTGCTTTATGATTTTCGTTGGTGTCGACTCATCGTGAACCATGTCGTTATTACCCTTTTCAAAAACACCTTTTTAACTCACCCAACCTCGGTTCCGCCGCGCCGGGTTCCCGAGTATCCTCACAATGGTTCCGCCGCGCCGGGTTCCCATTGGCACACATTTGCATTGGCTCCTCTCCGCGGATAACCAAGCTATACCTCACCATGGTTCCGCCGGTCCGGTTTCCCATGGGAACACACACAAACTCACGTAATACCCTCGAGATGGTTCTTACGTAGTTTCGAAAATATTTTCCAACCGGGAAAACACAACTTCCTTGTTAAACACACCCTAGGTGCCATGTTTCTACTTTTCTCGGTTTTCGTGTCACGTTCTCATGCAAGACTCCGCGTGTGAGACTTTACATACAAACATGCATTCAATCAAGCCTTGAAATTAACACAACAAGATCTTCCAACTCTAGGTACATAGCATGCTTGATCATCTTGTAAGTAAAACATGCAATTTCAATTCCAAAAGATAACCTTATCTTACTTTAGTAGAACAATCAAAGTTACTTCCAAAACGTCATACAACTTATACAATACATAGAGTTGAAATGTTAAAATTACTTTATACTTGAAAAATAGGTAAGGATAACTACCTTAATCCGAAACTAGTCGGGGCCGAATAAGCTAGGTGGAATTTCTCCCGAATCTGGACCGAACTTCGGACGGCAGTAGCTCGGTCAATCTTTGGCCGAATATGATCGTTCTTGGGTCCAGATCGAAGATCAAGAAACCCTCTACAACTTCCGTGAAGAAAGTTAATCCTAGAAACTACTCTAAGTAGGAGAAAAATGGTGAGGAAGGAGGTGACAGTAAGCTGTCCAGAAATTGGGAATCCGAGATTTTACTGAACTTCGGATGCCAATAACTTGGTCATTTCTTGACCGATTGGGGTGGTTCTTGAGCCTAACTTGAAGCTCTCGAAATTCTCTACAACTTTCCCGAAGGAAGTTGGTTCTAAAAACTACTCTAAGTAAGAGAAAACTGGGGATTTTCGAAGGGACAGTAGGCTGCCCAGAAAATCAGAAAATGGTTTCTAGAGAGAAGGAGGAGCAAATGCTTGAGGTGTGTGTTCAAATGGCAAGAGAATGGCTCTATTTATAGGCAAACCTTGAGCTCCCTCTCCCTCTCTAAGGCCGGCCCCCCTCCCTCTCACTCTTCCTCAATTTTGACACATGGCAAGAATCCTAGAAAGATCAAGGCCTAATCCTTTAGGCTTGCATGGCTAGTGTGAACCTTGGAAGACTTGGTGGGCAAGGAGGTGTGAACAAGATTAAACAATTGGTAGATGTACAAGAGAGGACAATGGAGGTTAAGTCTTAGCTAGGAAGGAAGGTTCCCCATGGATTTGAAGTACATTGAAAGATCAACCAAGTACAACCCAATCTTCCTCCTTCTTTCCTTCCTCCCTCTTCTTTTCTCTCTCTCTCTCCCTTCCTCTCTCCCTAGCCGAACTCTCTCTCTCTTTCTTTCTCCTCTTTTGCTTTCACATGGTACATATATAGGTACATATATTGCAAGCATACAATTAAACTATATGTACTTTAGTACTTTAAGATCAAAAATAGCCCTTAAAGGCTAGGATTCTCTTTTCAACCATAAATTGAGCACATGGTACTTAGCCAATTAAACAAACAACCAAGTACTAAGATAATATATACATAAGTACTTATGTATCTAGGAAGAATCAATACCCCAATAGAAAATAGTTTAAGGGTACCTTAGGAATCTTAGTACCATGTACCTTTCTAATAAAAATATGTAATACTTTCACATGTGGGTTAAAGAAAACATTAAACTAATTAAACCCCATGGTACTTTGAAAGATTCATCCTTTTATCCAATGGACAATAATTCCCCTAACAATCTTTGTCCAATGGACAAAGAATAAACCCAAAATAATAAAATAATTAAAAGAAAAAGAATATCCAATTCTTTGACTAGGGTTTGAAAGGTTCAAAAGGTTCAATGAGGGGCAAAACGGTCTAATTGAAGTAACTAGATAGCTTTCTAATTTAGTTTTTCTAACCGGATGGTTAGAAGCTAGTTAGACTTGCTAAGAGGGGCTAAAGTGCGAGAAACGATAGTTCAAGGGCTAAATTGCAGTTATGACAAACTATCGGAAATTAAACCAATTTAAATAAATAACTTGAATAAGAAATAAATTCAAGGGGCAAAAATGTAATTAAGACGAATTATAGGATTTTAAAAGTAAATCAAAGCAAATTCAAATAATCAATAAAAATTCAAATATTTAGCGAAATTTTTAACGACTGAAAATCAGGGTCGTTACAATCTATCCCCCTTAAAACAATTTCGTCCCCGAAATTGGCACGCGATCACAGATTAGGCGAGGTTGCTAGACCGATCTACTATCCCCCTTAAAAGGAAACGAGTCCCTCCTAGGGTATATGCTATTGCTAGCTTCTAATGGCAGTCAATGATAGCCAATCCGTTCGTCGAAATTCGTCATGTCGATCGTAGGTCAATTTATTACAAAATAAAGTGAGTCATCGCTCACAATTCTAACATAGCCCTTGTAAGAGCATTCGAAATTACAAAATAGATAACAAAAGGAAATTAAGGATCCTATTCTATGGCTCCTCTTGTTCCTCAGTCCGCAGCACAAAATACGCCCTCCAGTGCTTTGCTGGTTTCCCATGGGCTGCTTTCCCTTATTCTGCCCATTCTGCTGCTGCGATGGGCCGCCGAGGTTTTGCTTCACAAAATCGGCTTGCTCAGTTTGTTGAGCTTCCTGATTCTCAAGGGTTCCATCCCTCCTCCTCTGGGGCTGCGGGCAGTTGCGCCTAATGTGGCCCATAGCCTGACAGTTGTAGCATCTAATTGTCGCCAAGTCCCGATTGCCTCTCCGCGTTTCACCGTTTTTGGCGGAAGCAGTCTTCCAGGGCTGGTCGCCTTGAGACGGGCTAGAAGGTTTGGCATGGTAGGGTCCATGATTGCCATTGGATGTCTGGGTACGGATTGGTCCACCAGCATTGCCTGTCGCCTTCCTCCAGCGGTTCTTGAAGTCGTTTTCCTCACATTCCAGTCGAAGAGCGCACTTCACCACACCAGAATAGGTGGTGAAGGCTTGAGCTACCACAGCACTTCTAGCTGTCGTCAGCCCCCATTCGAACCTCCTTGCCTTCTTGTCCTCGGTTGCAACGGCATCCGGGGCGTAACGGGATAGTTCCTCGAACTTGGCCGCATATTGAGTAACGGTCATAGTTCCTTGCTTCAGGTTGTTGAACTCTTGTTCCTTGGCCAAACGGATAGGCGTGGGGAAGTACTTGTCGAGAAACAGGGTCTCGAACTGAGCGAAGGTCATGGTGGCTACGTCATGGGTTGCCTCCATCAGCTCCCACCAGTAGCGAGCTTCTCCCTTCAGCTGGTAGGTGGTTAACGCCACACGATCGCCATCTCGGGTGATCTCCAAGGTGTCCAGGATCACCTTAACTTCCTTCAACCATGCTTCGGCCACAGTGGGGTTGGTATCTCCATCGAAAGTCGGAGGTCGATGCTTGCAGAACTCATTCATCGCCCGGGTCCGAGTCATAGGTCCGTCATCCTGGTTCTGGTTTTGGCGGTTAGCGTTCAGAGCGGCCACGAGCGCTTGCATGACTTGAGCGAGGTCGGGGTTCGCGTTAGATGGTCCTCCATTATCGTGTCCTAATCCATTGCGTCGATTCGCCATCTACGAGTGAAAACCGAAAAGGGGCGGTTTAGTCTACCGAATCGATTGTTTTTTTTTTTTTTTTTTGTAAAAGGTGCTTCCTTCTAATGACCAAAAGTAATTTTAACAAATAGTATGCAACGGTACTCTTTTAAAAGTGACGCAAGTTTTTCATAGACAAGGAAAACATACAACATAAGCATAGAATTACAATCATAAAACATAGAGTTTTACTACAAAAGGCAAGTAAAAACACGAGACTTTCCTAATACAAGTTGAAATGATCCTAATCTTCAACATTCTACACCCCGAAGGACTACAACGGTTACTAGATCGGCCGAAGATATGCCGAATTGGCGTCCTCGGTTTCGGGTCTCGCCCTCCTCTACCATCTTTCGTTGAAAGCTTGGTGCAACTGACGTTCGTACTCCTTTATGATTGCGGCGAGTGCGGCGGCCACAACGAGAGCCCAATACCAAAAGGTGTTGGCACGGTTGTTCACGGCGAACCACCGTGGCATAGCTATGGTGAGCATGGCACAAAGTATGATGAAGGCGAAAAGTTGCAACCAAAGGCTTCGGACGATCAAGCGAATTTCGGTTCGCTCGATGTCGCGGATCAAGGCGTCTTCCGGAAATCCTCGTCGTCGGGTTGCCATGGCTCGGTAAGGGGTCTCGGTTTTGGGAGGAGTTTTTAAGATGATGAGAGAGGTGAAGAAATGAAAGTGGGGGTGGGGTATATATAGGAGCCGAAAAAGTGGTGGAGGAGGGAAAAGTTTGAAGTTTAAAAATTGAAGTTTGAACTTTTGGAGGTAAAATTTTGAAATTTGAAGTTTAGGGGGGAGTGTGGTTTGCCGGCCTAATGGGGGCTATGCCCGGGTACCCACTCGGTGCTCGGGTCCCACTCGGTGCTCGGGTCCCACTCTCGTCCCCAATTTAAAATATTTACTCAAGAACGGCTCCTCCACGAACTAGTAAATAAAATTTGCTCAATAAGCAACATTTTTTTTTTCGGCAAAGGCCTACTAGTACCAAAAATATTTTTCGAGATTCTAAGTTCCACATTCGATCCTTGATTTAAGTCATAATCCAATTGTTCGGGAATTCCCAGCTCGGCGGTACTGCCAATTTCCGCGCCTTGCTTCAATCCGAAGATTGTTTTGACAGAATTCCACTCAATTTGGGACGGTAAACTTAAACTCGAAGTCACGTTTGTGCAACGATCAAAACTAGCTTAAGGTTCTACCCATTCTACCCATGGCCGAGGTTTTGAACCTAAAGCTCTGATACCAAGTTGTAACGCCCCGAATTTTGGGTACGTTAAATAAAATATTTTATTATAAAAACGAAGCGAGTCTAGCTCGTTATTACATTATAAACCTTACAAAAGTACTCTTATTTACAAAGCAGAGGAATCTAGGGTTCCTAACTACCGTTCTTCTTGCTTCTCCAGCTCCTCGGCTTCGAACGCCTCCAAGGTGAATAGTTCGTCCTGTTCGTCTATCAAATCTGACATATTATACCGGCGTCGCCACCCATATAATATGCCAGGGTCACCACAAGGCAACACCATGAGCTACGAAGGCTCAGTAGTATAATCCTAATACTAGCATCGATTTTGATAAAAGTCAATAGCGCTAACAATTGCTTTATGATTTTCGTTGGTGTCGACTCATCGTGAACCATGTCGTTATTACCCTTTTCAAAAACACCTTTTTAACTCACCCAACCTCGGTTCCGCCGCGCCGGGTTCCCGAGTATCCTCACAATGGTTCCGCCGCGCCGGGTTCCCATTGGCACACATTTGCATTGGCTCCTCTCCGCGGATAACCAAGCTATACCTCACCATGGTTCCGCCGGTCCGGTTTCCCATGGGAACACACACAAACTCACGTAATACCCTCGAGATGGTTCTTACGTAGTTTCGAAAATATTTTCCAACCGGGAAAACACAACTTCCTTGTTAAACACACCCTAGGTGCCATGTTTCTACTTTTCTCGGTTTTCGTGTCACGTTCTCATGCAAGACTCCGCGTGTGAGACTTTACATACAAACATGCATTCAATCAAGCCTTGAAATTAACACAACAAGATCTTCCAACTCTAGGTACATAGCATGCTTGATCATCTTGTAAGTAAAACATGCAATTTCAATTCCAAAAGATAACCTTATCTTACTTTAGTAGAACAATCAAAGTTACTTCCAAAACGTCATACAACTTATACAATACATAGAGTTGAAATGTTAAAATTACTTTATACTTGAAAAATAGGTAAGGATAACTACCTTAATCCGAAACTAGTCGGGGCCGAATAAGCTAGGTGGAATTTCTCCCGAATCTGGACCGAACTTCGGACGGCAGTAGCTCGGTCAATCTTTGGCCGAATATGATCGTTCTTGGGTCCAGATCGAAGATCAAGAAACCCTCTACAACTTCCGTGAAGAAAGTTAATCCTAGAAACTACTCTAAGTAGGAGAAAAATGGTGAGGAAGGAGGTGACAGTAAGCTGTCCAGAAATTGGGAATCCGAGATTTTACTGAACTTCGGATGCCAATAACTTGGTCATTTCTTGACCGATTGGGGTGGTTCTTGAGCCTAACTTGAAGCTCTCGAAATTCTCTACAACTTTCCCGAAGGAAGTTGGTTCTAAAAACTACTCTAAGTAAGAGAAAACTGGGGATTTTCGAAGGGACAGTAGGCTGCCCAGAAAATCAGAAAATGGTTTCTAGAGAGAAGGAGGAGCAAATGCTTGAGGTGTGTGTTCAAATGGCAAGAGAATGGCTCTATTTATAGGCAAACCTTGAGCTCCCTCTCCCTCTCTAAGGCCGGCCCCCCTCCCTCTCACTCTTCCTCAATTTTGACACATGGCAAGAATCCTAGAAAGATCAAGGCCTAATCCTTTAGGCTTGCATGGCTAGTGTGAACCTTGGAAGACTTGGTGGGCAAGGAGGTGTGAACAAGATTAAACAATTGGTAGATGTACAAGAGAGGACAATGGAGGTTAAGTCTTAGCTAGGAAGGAAGGTTCCCCATGGATTTGAAGTACATTGAAAGATCAACCAAGTACAACCCAATCTTCCTCCTTCTTTCCTTCCTCCCTCTTCTTTTCCTCTCTCTCTCCCTTCCTCTCTCCCTAGCCGAACTCTCTCTCTCTTTCTTTCTCCTCTTTTGCTTTCACATGGTACATATATAGGTACATATATTGCAAGCATACAATTAAACTATATGTACTTTAGTACTTTAAGATCAAAAATAGCCCTTAAAGGCTAGGATTCTCTTTTCAACCATAAATTGAGCACATGGTACTTAGCCAATTAAACAAACAACCAAGTACTAAGATAATATATACATAAGTACTTATGTATCTAGGAAGAATCAATACCCCAATAGAAAATAGTTTAAGGGTACCTTAGGAATCTTAGTACCATGTACCTTTCTAATAAAAATATGTAATACTTTCACATGTGGGTTAAAGAAAACATTAAACTAATTAAACCCCATGGTACTTTGAAAGATTCATCCTTTTATCCAATGGACAATAATTCCCCTAACAATCTTTGTCCAATGGACAAAGAATAAACCCAAAATAAATAAAATAATTAAAAGAAAAAGAATATCCAATTCTTTGACTAGGGTTTGAAAGGTTCAAAAGGTTCAATGAGGGGCAAAACGGTCTAATTGAAGTAACTAGATAGCTTTCTAATTTAGTTTTTCTAACCGGATGGTTAGAAGCTAGTTAGACTTGCTAAGAGGGGCTAAAGTGCGAGAAACGATAGTTCAAGGGCTAAATTGCAGTTATGACAAACTATCGGAAATTAAACCAATTTAAATAAATAACTTGAATAAGAAATAAATTCAAGGGGCAAAAATGTAATTAAGACGAATTATAGGATTTTAAAAGTAAATCAAAGCAAATTCAAATAATCAATAAAAATTCAAATATTTAGCGAAATTTTTAACGACTGAAAATCAGGGTCGTTACAATCTATCCCCCTTAAAACAATTTCGTCCCCGAAATTGGCACGCGATCACAGATTAGGCGAGGTTGCTAGACCGATCTACTATCCCCCTTAAAAGGAAACGAGTCCCTCCTAGGGTATATGCTATTGCTAGCTTCTAATGGCAGTCAATGATAGCCAATCCGTTCGTCGAAATTCGTCATGTCGATCGTAGGTCAATTTATTACAAAATAAAGTGAGTCATCGCTCACAATTCTAACATAGCCCTTGTAAGAGCATTCGAAATTACAAAATAGATAACAAAAGGAAATTAAGGATCCTATTCTATGGCTCCTCTTGTTCCTCAGTCCGCAGCACAAAAATACGCCCTCCAGTGCTTTGCTGGTTTCCCATGGGCTGCTTTCCCTTATTCTGCCCATTCTGCTGCTGCGATGGGCCGCCGAGGTTTTGCTTCACAAAATCGGCTTGCTCAGTTTGTTGAGCTTCCTGATTCTCAAGGGTTCCATCCCTCCTCCTCTGGGGCTGCGGGCAGTTGCGCCTAATGTGGCCCATAGCCTGACAGTTGTAGCATCTAATTGTCGCCAAGTCCCGATTGCCTCTCCGCGTTTCACCGTTTTTGGCGGAAGCAGTCTTCCAGGGCTGGTCGCCTTGAGACGGGCTAGAAGGTTTGGCATGGTAGGGTCCATGATTGCCATTGGATGTCTGGGTACGGATTGGTCCACCAGCATTGCCTGTCGCCTTCCTCCAGCGGTTCTTGAAGTCGTTTTCCTCACATTCCAGTCGAAGAGCGCACTTCACCACACCAGAATAGGTGGTGAAGGCTTGAGCTACCACAGCACTTCTAGCTGTCGTCAGCCCCCATTCGAACCTCCTTGCCTTCTTGTCCTCGGTTGCAACGGCATCCGGGGCGTAACGGGATAGTTCCTCGAACTTGGCCGCATATTGAGTAACGGTCATAGTTCCTTGCTTCAGGTTGTTGAACTCTTGTTCCTTGGCCAAACGGATAGGCGTGGGGAAGTACTTGTCGAGAAACAGGGTCTCGAACTGAGCGAAGGTCATGGTGGCTACGTCATGGGTTGCCTCCATCAGCTCCCACCAGTAGCGAGCTTCTCCCTTCAGCTGGTAGGTGGTTAACGCCACACGATCGCCATCTCGGGTGATCTCCAAGGTGTCCAGGATCACCTTAACTTCCTTCAACCATGCTTCGGCCACAGTGGGGTTGGTATCTCCATCGAAAGTCGGAGGTCGATGCTTGCAGAACTCATTCATCGCCCGGGTCCGAGTCATAGGTCCGTCATCCTGGTTCTGGTTTTGGCGGTTAGCGTTCAGAGCGGCCACGAGCGCTTGCATGACTTGAGCGAGGTCGGGGTTCGCGTTAGATGGTCCTCCATTATCGTGTCCTAATCCATTGCGTCGATTCGCCATCTACGAGTGAAAACCGAAAAGGGGCGGTTTAGTCTACCGAATCGATTGTTTTTTTTTTTTTTTTTGTAAAAGGTGCTTCCTTCTAATGACCAAAAGTAATTTTAACAAATAGTATGCAACGGTACTCTTTTAAAAGTGACGCAAGTTTTTCATAGACAAGGAAAACATACAACATAAGCATAGAATTACAATCATAAAACATAGAGTTTTACTACAAAAGGCAAGTAAAAACACGAGACTTTCCTAATACAAGTTGAAATGATCCTAATCTTCAACATTCTACACCCCGAAGGACTACAACGGTTACTAGATCGGCCGAAGATATGCCGAATTGGCGTCCTCGGTTTCGGGTCTCGCCCTCCTCTACCATCTTTCGTTGAAAGCTTGGTGCAACTGACGTTCGTACTCCTTTATGATTGCGGCGAGTGCGGCGGCCACGACGAGAGCCCAATACCAAAAGGTGTTGGCACGGTTGTTCACGGCGAACCACCGTGGCATAGCTATGGTGAGCATGGCACAAAGTATGATGAAGGCGAAAAGTTGCAACCAAAGGCTTCGGACGATCAAGCGAATTTCGGTTCGCTCGATGTCGCGGATCAAGGCGTCTTCCGGAAATCCTCGTCGTCGGGTTGCCATGGCTCGGTAAGGGGTCTCGGTTTTGGGAAGAGTTTTTAAGATGGTGAGAGAGGTGAAGAAATGAAAGTGGGAGTGGGGTATATATAGGAGCCGAAAAAGTGGGTGGAGGAGGGAAAAGTTTGAAGTTTAAAAATTGAAATTTGAAATTTTGGAGGTAAAATTTTGAAATTTGAAGTTTAGGGTGGGAGTGTGGTTTGCCGGCCTAATGGGGGCTATGCCCGGGTACCCACTCGGTGCTCGGGTCCCACTCGGTGCTCGGGTCCCACTCTCATCCCCAATTTAAAATATTTACTCAAGAACGGCTCCTCCACGAACTAGTAAATAAAATTTGCTCAATAAGCAACATTTTTTTTTTCGGCAAAGGCCTACTAGTACCAAAAATATTTTTCGAGATTCTAAGTTCCACATTCGATCCTTGATTTAAGTCATAATCCAATTGTTCGGGAATTCCCAGCTCGGCGGTACTGCCAATTTCCGCGCCTTGCTTCAATCTGAAGATTGTTTTGACAGAATTCCACCCAATTTGGGACGGTAAACTTAAACTCGAAGTCACGTTTGTGCAACGATCAAAACTAGCTTAAGGTTCTACCCATTCTACCCATGGCCGAGGTTTTGAACCTAAAGCTCTGATACCAAGTTGTAACGCCCCGAATTTTGGGTACGTTAAATAAAATATTTTATTATAAAAACGAAGCGAGTCTAGCTCGTTATTACATTATAAACCTTACAAAAGTACTCTTATTTACAAAGCAGAGGAATCTAGGGTTCCTAACTACCGTTCTTCTTGCTTCTCCAGCTCCTCGGCTTCGAACGCCTCCAAGGTGAATAGTTCGTCCTGTTCGTCTATCAAATCTGACATATTATACCGGCGTCGCCACCCATATAATATGCCAGGGTCACCACAAGGCAACACCATGAGCTACGAAGGCTCAGTAGTATAATCCTAATACTAGCATCGATTTTGATAAAAGTCAATAGCGCTAACAATTGCTTTATGATTTTCGTTGGTGTCGACTCATCGTGAACCATGTCGTTATTACCCTTTTCAAAAACACCTTTTTAACTCACCCAACCTCGGTTCCGCCGCGCCGGGTTCCCGAGTATCCTCACAATGGTTCCGCCGCGCCGGGTTCCCATTGGCACACATTTGCATTGGCTCCTCTCCGCGGATAACCAAGCTATACCTCACCATGGTTCCGCCGGTCCGGTTTCCCATGGGAACACACACAAACTCACGTAATACCCTCGAGATGGTTCTTACGTAGTTTCGAAAATATTTTCCAACCGGGAAAACACAACTTCCTTGTTAAACACACCCTAGGTGCCATGTTTCTACTTTTCTCGGTTTTCGTGTCACGTTCTCATGCAAGACTCCGCGTGTGAGACTTTACATACAAACATGCATTCAATCAAGCCTTGAAATTAACACAACAAGATCTTCCAACTCTAGGTACATAGCATGCTTGATCATCTTGTAAGTAAAACATGCAATTTCAATTCCAAAAGATAACCTTATCTTACTTTAGTAGAACGATCAAAGTTACTTCCAAAACGTCATACAACTTATACAATACATAGAGTTGAAATGTTAAAATTACTTTATACTTGAAAAATAGGTAAGGATAACTACCTTAATCCGAAACTAGTCGGGGCCGAATAAGCTAGGTGGAATTTCTCCCGAATCTGGACCGAACTTCGGACGGCAGTAGCTCGGTCAATCTTTGGCCGAATATGATCGTTCTTGGGTCCAGATCGAAGATCAAGAAACCCTCTACAACTTCCGTGAAGAAAGTTAATCCTAGAAACTACTCTAAGTAGGAGAAAAATGGTGAGGAAGGAGGTGACAGTAAGCTGTCCAGAAATTGGGAATCCGAGATTTTACTGAACTTCGGATGCCAATAACTTGGTCATTTCTTGACCGATTGGGGTGGTTCTTGAGCCTAACTTGAAGCTCTCGAAATTCTCTACAACTTTCCCGAAGGAAGTTGGTTCTAAAAACTACTCTAAGTAAGAGAAAACTGGGGATTTTCGAAGGGACAGTAGGCTGCCCAGAAAATCAGAAAATGGTTTCTAGAGAGAAGGAGGAGCAAATGCTTGAGGTGTGTGTTCAAATGGCAAGAGAATGGCTCTATTTATAGGCAAACCTTGAGCTCCCTCTCCCTCTCTAAGGCCGGCCCCCCTCCCTCTCACTCTTCCTCAATTTTGACACATGGCAAGAATCCTAGAAAGATCAAGGCCTAATCCTTTAGGCTTGCATGGCTAGTGTGAACCTTGGAAGACTTGGTGGGCAAGGAGGTGTGAACAAGATTAAACAATTGGTAGATGTACAAGAGAGGACAATGGAGGTTAAGTCTTAGCTAGGAAGGAAGGTTCCCCATGGATTTGAAGTACATTGAAAGATCAACCAAGTACAACCCAATCTTCCTCCTTCTTTCCTTCCTCCCTCTTCTTTTCCTCTCTCTCTCCCTCCCTCTCTCCCTAGCCGAACTCTCTCTCTCTCTTTCTTTCTCCTCTTTTGCTCTCACATGGTACATATATAGGTACATATATTGCAAGCATACAATTAAACTATATGTACTTTAGTACTTTAAGATCAAAAATAGCCCTTAAAGGCTAGGATTCTCTTTTCAACCATAAATTGAGCACATGGTACTTAGCCAATTAAACAAACAACCAAGTACTAAGATAATATATACATAAGTACTTATGTATCTAGGAAGAATCAATACCCCAATAGAAAATAGTTTAAGGGTACCTTAGGAATCTTAGTACCATGTACCTTTCTAATAAAAATATGTAATACTTTCACATGTGGGTTAAAGAAAACATTAAACTAATTAAACCCCATGGTACTTTGAAAGATTCATCCTTTTATCCAATGGACAATAATTCCCCTAACAATCTTTGTCCAATGGACAAAGAATAAACCCAAAATAAATAAAATAATTAAAAGAAAAAGAATATCCAATTCTTTGACTAGGGTTTGAAAGGTTCAAAAGGTTCAATGAGGGGCAAAACGGTCTAATTGAAGTAACTAGATAGCTTTCTAATTTAGTTTTTCTAACCGGATGGTTAGAAGCTAGTTAGACTTGCTAAGAGGGGCTAAAGTGCGAGAAACGATAGTTCAAGGGCTAAATTGCAGTTATGACAAACTATCGGAAATTAAACCAATTTAAATAAATAACTTGAATAAGAAATAAATTCAAGGGGCAAAAATGTAATTAAGACGAATTATAGGATTTTAAAAGTAAATCAAAGCAAATTCAAATAATCAATAAAAATTCAAATATTTAGCGAAATTTTTAACGACTGAAAATCAGGGTCGTTACAAGATTTCTGAAGGAGTATGTCGACGTATTTGCTTGGGTGCCAGAGGAAATGACCGGAGTAGATGTAGCTGCGATCTGTCACCATCTAAACGTTGATCCTCAGCATAAGCCGGTCATCCAGAAAAAGCGAAGGGTAGCCGTGCAACACGTGGATGCTGTGATTGAAGAGGTTGATCGTTTGCTGGAGGCCAAAGCAATACGTGAGGTTTACTATCCTGAGTGGTTATCCAACACAGTAGTAGTAAAGAAGAAGAATGGAAAGTGGCATGTCTGTGTAGATTTCACAGACCTAAACAAAGCGTGTCCAAAAGATAGTTTCCCTCTTCCAAGAATAGACCAGTTGGTTGACGCAACTGGTGGATACGAGCGAATGAGTTTCCTTGACGCATATCGAGGATATCATCAGATTGCCATGTTTGAACCTGATCAAGAGAAGACTTCTTTTATTACACCACGAGGGTTGTATTGCTATAGCGTCATGCCATTCGGGCTAAGGAACGCTGGGGCAACGTACCAGAGACTTGCGACCATCATGTTCAAGAAGTTGCTTGGTAAGTCTATGGAGGTTTACATAGATGATATGGTGGTGAAGAGTCAAGATAAACAAGGACACATAACGAATTTGAAGGAGGCTATCGAAATCCTGAGGGAATATAAGTTAAAGCTCAACGCCTTGAAATGTGCGTTTGGAGTTGGTTCTGGGAAGTTTCTAGGCCACCTGGTAACCATGAGGGGGATTGAGGCCAACCCCGATCAAATTGCAGCCCTGCAAAGGCTACAAAGTCCCAAGACTACTAAGGAAGTCCAACGGTTGACTGGAATGGCTGCAGCACTTAATAGATTCATCAGCAGGTCAAGTGACAAGTGCAGACCCTTTTTTCAGTTATTGAAAAAAAGGGAGGGATTTGAATGGGGAGCAGAGTGTGAGCAGGCCTTCCAGGACCTGAAGAAGTATCTGGCCGAGCCTCCACTTTTGTCAACTCCACAACCAGGTGAGTCTTTAGTTTTGTACTTAGCTGTTTCCGAACACGCTGTTAGTGCAGTCCTGTTAAGGGATTTGGGAATTGAGCAGATCCCAATTTATTATGTTAGCAAGACATTGCTGGATGCAGAGACGAGATATCTGCCCCTAGAAAAACTTGTCCTGGCACTTAGGACAGCCACAAGAAAATTGCCACACTACTTCCAAAGCCACAAGGTTGTGGTTTATACTGAGTTCCTACTGAAATCACTGCTACGAAAGGCAGATTCTCAGGAAGAATCTCGACGTGGTCCGTAGAGTTAAGCCAATATGATATTGATTATCAGCCTCGTATAGCAATCAAAGGCCAAGTATTGGCTGATTTTGTGGCAGAGTTTTCTCCTGCAGTGGCTCCCTTGCCTCCTACGAGAAAGGAACAAGCAACTAAAACATCACCCATGAAAAGCCAATTCTCAGCCGAATAGGATCCCATCGAGTGGAAGTTATTTGTTGACAGATCAGCATGTAATACTGGTTCAGGAATTGGAGTTGTTCTTTTTCCTCCTGAAGGAGTAATGATCGAATTGTCTGTTTGGCTTGGTTTCAGTGCATCAAATAATGTGGCAGAGTATGAGGCACTCTTAGCTGGATTGACAAGTGCAAAGATTCTGAAAGTGAAACGAGTCAGGGTGCATTGTGATTCACAGCTCGTAGTCAATCAACTGTCCGGGGAGTATCAAGCCCGGAATGAAAGATGGCAACATATGTAGAAGCAGCCAAAGATTTACTTGATACCTTCGAAAGGGTTCATATTGAACAGATAAGTTCTGGACAGAATGACCATGCCGATTCTCTGGCATGGTTAGTTGCAGCCATTCCAACTGAACTCAAGCGAAGGGTAGCAGTTGAGTATCTGACGGAGCCAAGCATTGGGAGGAGCGTGTTGTTGGTCTTGGACGTGAACCAAGGTCCAAGTTGGATGGACCCAATTATGGAGTTTTTACGAGATGAAATACTCCCCATTGATAGAAAGGATGCTCATAAGATCAAAACCAAGTCTGCAAGGCTTTGGCTATCCTCAGAAGGGAAGCTTTACAGGAAGTCCTTTACAAGACCGTATTTACTTTGTGTGCACCTTGAGTTGGTGCAAAAATTCCTGCACAAAATACACGAAGGAACTTGTGGAAGCCATGCTGGAGGAAGATCCATCGCCCACCGAGCAATCACCTAGGGCTACTGGTGGCCACACATGCAGGAGGATGCAAAGGTGTATGTAAAAATTTGTGAGAAATGTCAGAAATTCTCACCAATGATTCGAACACCAGCCGAAGACTTGGTACCATTAACGAGCCCTTAGCCGTTTGCTCAATGGGGAATGGAAATTGTGGGTCCACTACACAAAGCAACCGGGAATCGAAAGTTCCTGCTTGTGACGACAGACTATTTTACTAAATGTATAGAGGCAGAACCACTGGCAAAAATCACTGAACCTATGATAGAGAGGTTCGTGTGGAAGAGCATCATTACTCGCTTTGGGGTCCCTTACTCATTGATCACTGACAATGGGTCCCAATTCCAGAAGAAATTTAAGGCTTTTTGTGCCCAATATGGAATACGGAATTATTATTCGACCCCAGCTTACCCTCAGAGTAATGGACAGGCAGAGGCGTCTAATAAAACTATCCTTGATGGGATCAAGAAAAGGCTGGACAAAGCGAAAGGGAAGTGGCCTGATGAATTACCACTGGTGTTGTGGGCTCATCGGACAACGCTTAGGAGGTCTACGGGAGAGACCCCCTATTCGTTGGCATACGGAACGGAGGCAGTAATCCCTTTGGAGGTTGGTCTGCCAACCAATAGAACTGCATTGGTTGAAAGTGGGGGCAATGACAGAGCCCTCGAAATTGAGCTTGATCTCGTCGAGGAAAGGAGGGAAAGGGCCCTGGTACATTTGGCTTCTTACCAGGAACAGCTAATGAGAGGCTATTACAAGCATGTTCACCCTCGAGAATTTGGTGTTGGGGATCTTGTACTATGAAAGGTGCTCGGCAACACCAAGGTAGCCAGTGAAGGCAAGCTGGGGGCCAATTAGGAAGGCCCGTATCGAGTAACTGAGGTTGTGGGCATAGGGGCCTATCGATTGGTTGATATGGACGGTAATCCAATTCCGAGGCCTTGGAACATCCATAATCTAAGAAAATTCTTTGTTTAGAAGAATTGAGTTTTCATTTAGCATACACTACGTGATTATGTGGGAATTACAAATATAATTCCTTTGTTTTAGTATTTACTTGCAAGGGGTACGAATAACGCTCCCTTGAATTTAAAGTTTATGGATTCAGTTGTTTCTTTCTAAATATATCAAAGCTTTTCTGAATTTTCGTTTTGAGAATATGAAATATGAAGTTTGGTATTATCTTCCTTTTTTCATATTGGGGAGCAAGGAACTGGTGCGAATGCCATATTTAAAAAGTATAAGATACTTACGAGCAAATATGAGATATTTAGCTTCTGTCTAAGTACGAACACACTTAGTAAAATTCAAGTACGAAATACTTGGGTAACAGACATAACGAGATATGTCTAAAACAAAAGTACGATAAGTATGTGAGACTTATGAGTATGAGTAAACTCAGGGATGCATATGAAAATGTGCAGATATTAAGTACGAGATACTTATAGGCCAATATGAAACACTTGGCTTAGCTTAAAACATAACGAGCACATGCTAGCCAGATTTTTCGTAATATACTTGAGAAAAGTATGAGAAACATACAGACATCTAAGTACGAATATACTTAATAGATTTTGAATGTAAGCAAATTTTGGATCCATACGAAAACGAAAAAGTAGTTGTTCGGCTACGATTACTTGAAGCAAACACGTTTGATTGAAGTTCAAAGCAACCGCTAAAAACCAAAAGTTATGCCACGAGGGGCCGAATACTTGTATCATCTAAAGAAAAAGAGAGGGATGTACTGGTGCCTGGCAGGGCTGCAAAACGGTACGGTCTCGCAGGACCAGCAATGTGTTCAGAGGAGTTGAGTGGGAATGATCATACCTACCAGTCCATTCAATCCAAGTTTTGGATCTCTGGGGGAATGTCATCTGCAACATCTGTGCTAATATTAGCAGCAGCACTCTCCTCCACGGCGATGGTTTCGTTGGTCACCTTTTGAACTATTGTATGTTCAACCACAGCATCCTGGGATTCCATTTGGATCTCTTCGTCAGCATCAGGGAAATCATCTATCTGTTCATCAATATCGTCAATAGGAGGCCCATCAGATTCCCGAGCAGCTGCAGCTTGACGGCTTGGTAAGTCATTGTCTTTCTAGAGGGGAGAGTCCTCAGCAACGCCCACCTTCGTCAGGCACGTCTCCCAGCAGGCGACCCAGATCTGGTCTTGAATGGCTGGCATCTGGTCCACATAGCTGGCCGTTGTTGTGTCAAACCCCTTTTTGTAACCTTCTTCATATGCAGCCTTTTTGGTGCTATCAATCTCTGCCAGAGCTTGACCAAGGCTATCCTCGGCAGTCTCAAGCTTGCTTTTTGTCTCGACAACCTCTGCCTTAGCTTTGTCTCTCTCTCTTTCTCTCTCTCTCTCTCTCTCTCCAGCCTCGAGACTGTTCGGAGCAGCCTCGTATTCTCATTCAGGAGCCTAACTCTCTCTGCGTCAGCTTCTTGAAACTTTTGGCCCAACGCCATCATCTTTTGGATAAACTGTACAAATACCAAAAATAAGTAAACACTACAATCAAAGTAAAGTTAAAAGGAGAATTTTTGGTTACCTTGATTCCACTGACGAGACCAGTGGATACGAGCCTATCTGCAGACGATGAGGATTCTTTCTGCATGTCAACAGGAAGCAATAGGCCCTGAGCTAGGGCTAGTGCAGTTTCAGAGGAGCTAGCATTGTCTCCAATGTTTATAGGTCGGTCCCCCATCATGAGTTGAGGGGCCCAGACTTCAGGAGTAATTTGGGTGCTCGGCGGCGGAGTTTCCAATGGCACTGAAGTAGCTGGAGCACCAGTATCTCCGACTTCTTCGCTCCGGGGACGTTTGTCCCGATGAGCATCAGCGACCTCGAGGGAACTATCTTGTTCCCAAAGAGAAGACGATGACCGTGTAGACCCCCCCTATTGCGACGAGATCGTGGGGGGGGCAACACCAGTCGATGCTGCCCTATTGGCAGCACCATGTCCTTGTCCGAAGACAGTGAAAAGGGTGCTAAAGTCGACAGGTTGGTGAGTCATCGTACCTGGGCTCTGCGGAGATCAAGAATAACCGGATGAAGAAGATTGGCTGGTGACGCAGAGGGGAGCGGGCTGTTCGGTCTGTTGTTCAGAAATAACTTGTCTTCGTCTGGATCTCCTGAGTACCACGCGTGTCAAAGGAACGCCTTCAGGAATAGTGAATTCACCTGCTGCCCGGCAAGGGTGACTCCAGCCTGCAATCTTGAACTTTGTGGTTAGGGAGTGGTCGAGGTTGAGGCACCGCTGGTGCTCGGATTGGCTAACCTCCTGTCAATAAACTCCCTATAAGCAGGGTCGTAGCCTAGCAGGACGTGTGCGTCACGACCGCAGCCAGCAGTACAGGTACCAGGATCTCCCGTGTACTTGAGAATCCTGTTGATATCAGCTGTTCGAATGTAGTTTGGTTCTCGTCTGGGGCGTCTATTAGCGTTGCTCGCTGCACAAACAAAGCACAAACGAGAATTAGAGACGTAAGGAAGCTGTGGAAATACAATGAAAGGTAATCATGAAGAGAAAACGGAGCATACGTGGGTAGCCCCATATATGGGGGCAGTGAAACCCCACCACCTGGCCGTCTTCCCCAATAGGCTCGAACGCTCCAGTGACATAAAGAAAATCAATCTCGTGGTCACGAGCAGAGTCTGGCAAGTTGAGCATGAAACGCTTGTCTGCTTTCCTAACTTTAAAATAATATGTGTTGTACTCGGGGTTTAACACGATGCTATACCACCACTGGATGTTCCAGATCCCCAGTTGGGTCCCTAAAATCCTTTTCAAAGCCACGGTCCCCATCACTAGCCTAAACACATTCGTAGAGACTTGCATGGGGGTGAGGCGATACCAATTCAGAACCTGACGAAGTAGCGGGTGAAGGGGAAATCTAACTCCTCCCTCGACAATGGCAACTATTGGGATACACATTCTGTCCCACGAGCCTCCGTCCCTATCTGCTCCCAAAGGGGCGAGTTCAAGGCCAACATTGTCCGGAATGTTATATTCCATCCTAAATGCCGCCATGGCAGCGGAGGTTTCACACAGCTTCCTAAACTTACTGGGTTTCAAAGGGTTTTCACCATTATCCGCCATGGATATTCTCGATTTAAGAAGGAAAATCCAGAAAAAGGGTACGAATGGAGCCCTAAGAAGTGGATGACTCAAAACGAAGAATTCCTAGTACGAGACATGAAAAGGGAATAGAGAGTCTTACGATGGTTGCAGCGGCAACAGTAGGCAGTACGAACGAGAGCTTCGAAGCGGCGGTTATGGCGAAAGAGGTGGAGAAAGTTTTCGACAGAAACTGAGATTCAAACGTTTTGGGTGGAAACCCAAAAAGAACCCTTTCAAAGGTTAAAGGGTGAAAAATGGAGACGAAACGTCTCCTCTCATGCCATTACAAGTTAAAGTAATGAAAAGCGGATACCGTTCTGACGCCGTTTTGTAAAACGTCGATCAGTTCAAAATTAATGAAGGGCACGCGAAACGTGCCACGTGGAGTCATTACCCTGAAATGGTGTAATGATTAAGCCGCCAAAAGGCATCAATGATTATTAAATATCGTGACTGCTCGGATTCAGAGAAGTTCGGCTCAAAGTCCACAGTTAGCTTTATTAGTTGTCCCCGAACAGAGTCAACAAGTAAAGCTGGGGAGCAATTGTACGGAGGTATTCCCGAACAAATATAATTAGTAGCCAAACACGTGATGAATATAAGAGCACACAGTGAATACAAGAGAACTTACTGCCGGGCATTACGGTGGACGGCGATGAGGACCAGTCGCATGTGAGGTCATTGGTCCATGCAGCCTGTTCGGCGAGCGTAGACAAAAGACACATGAAGTCATTTATCAAAAGAATAAGAATGAGGACCAGTGACATGAGGGGTCATTGGTCCAGATATACTGTTCGGCAATGAGATGGCCGAACAGGGAAATAGTTGTTAAGTAAGCGGCCTTGAATGCTAAGGCGGTTGGAACACTCTAGAAGATTCCAGAATAGCCTTATCTTCTAGAGGGTAATATCCGAGTATATAGGAAAGATACCCAACGAGAATGGGATGTTCGGCCAGCTATGGAAAAGAGTCCTAAAAGGACTCTTAAGTAATAAACTGATAAAGGAATGAGAGTCCAAGAGACCCTGGATTACCTATACGAGATAGGAATCCCAGGGGAACAAGGATGCTTGGGCAACAAGCATCTGTAAATCTATAAATACGAGATGAACCTGGAGGTAAAAGGTACGCAATATTTGGGGCATCTCATATTGTTTCCTACTGATAATTAGGGTTTATTTTTAGTTCGTGATACTAACTTTGACATCGGAGGGCCTTTGCTACGAGAAGCAAAGGTGCATTCACCCTTTGTCTGTTTTGCAGATTAGGGTTCCGACGACGAACTAGAGTTCCGGTGTAGAGGCACGTGAAGCCGTTGCAGCTTGATGTTGTCCAGAGCACCAATTGTTTTCATCCCCCTACAAACCCATTTTTTTATTCCAAAAATCAAACTTTCTTGGAAGATCAAAGTCTAGTCCTAGGCTTGCATGGCTAGGTTTAGTCCTTTGGATTTGATTCTTAGAAGATTTGTGGAAGAAAGGAGAGTTTGTACAAGATTTTGTGTTAAACAATTGATAATTGTACAAAGTAAGACAATGGAGGTTAGATTTTGGCTAGGAAGAATATACAACCAAGGATTTGAAGTACAATGGAAGATCAAGCCCAAGGTACAATCCAATCTTCCTCCTTTCTCTCTCTCTCTCTCTCTTTCTCTCTCTCTCTCTCTCTCTCTCTCTCTCTCTCTCGGCCTCTCTCTCCTCTCTCTCTGTTGTACTAGTTTATACACACACGCACGCACACACACACACATATATATATATATATATATGACAATGTGCAAGAAAGACATAAAATAATAGGTACTATTGGTACTTGTGTCGAAGAGATTTAAAAGGCTAAGATTTTCTTATTAAACAAATAAATAAGCACATGTGTACTAAGTCATTACTTTAGTCATCCAAGTACTTATATTATATATACATAGGTACTTATGTACTCTAGATAGATCAATTCCCTACTAAATTAATCCAATTGGGTACAAAACCTCAATATAAAATAATATAAGGGTACCTAGAGAGTCTTAGGGCTTTAAATCCAATAAGTACATACCTATTATATTATTTATATATAACACCACATGGGGATTTTGAAAATGACTAGTTTATTAAACCCTAGTACTTAGTTGAAAGACTAACGTTTTTGCCCAATGGATAATAAATCCCCTAGTATTTATTGTCCAATGGACAAAAGTAATAAGGAAATTTTTATATTAAAATAACCAAAATGTTCTTTTAATCAATTATAAAATTCTATTTTTTATAGATATTAGTACTTAATCAAATCCTCCTTTAATATAAAGAATAGGGTTTCTATTACCCAATGGATAAAAGTTCCCCTAACTTTTATCGTCAATGGATAAAGAAGAAAACCAAAATAATAAAAGAAAATAAATAAACAATTTCCTAGTCTAGGGTTGAAAGGTTAACAAGGTTCAAAGATGGGCAAAAGGGTCAATCTATGGTTAGGGAAATGTAACTAGGTGACTTCCTAGTTCGGTTCCTCCAACTAGCCGGTTAGAAGTGAATTATACACACCAAGTAGGGCTTTAAGTCAAGAACTGAATTTTGAAGGGCTAAAGTGTAATTATGACAAACAACATGAAAAATTAAATCAATCCAAGCAAATTAAATTAATAGCTCGAATAATAAACAAATTTTTATTCATTGAAATTCAGAGTTATTACAACCTATCCCCCTTAAACAATTTTGTCCTCGAAATTAGGCGCATGCCCGGATTCGAACAGGTGAGGATAATTCATCTTCATGGTTTCCTCCCTTTCCCATGTGGTCTCTCCAGCTCCTCGGTGTTTCCACAAAACTCGTACCAATTTGATGGCCTTGTTTCGGATGACCTTCTCACTTCGATCCTGAATCTCTATAGGTTCTTCCTCATAGGTCGCATCTTCCTCAATGGAAATATCTTCCCAGTTGAGAACATGTGTGGGCAATGCGAGGTACTTGCGGAGCATTGAAATGTGAAACACGTTATGCACTCTATCTAGCTGTGGCGGTAGGGCTAGATGATATGCAACTTTCCCAATCTTCTCTACGATGTCGAAGGGTCCGATGTAGCGCAGGGATAGTTTTCCCTTCTTCCCAAATCTGATGACTCCCTTCTTTGGTCTGATCTTAAGGAACACATGATCTCCCACGGCAAAGGTTAATGGTCGGCTTCTCTTATCTGAATAACTCTTTTGTCGGCTTTGAGCGGTCTGGATCCTTTGCCTGATGGTTTTGACCTTCTCCGTGGTATCCCGTACTATGTCAGGCCCAATCAATCTCGTCTCTTTGGCATCTGTCCAACAGACTGGTGATCGACAGGGTCGACCGTATAGAGCTTCGTACGGTGCCATCTCGATACTCGCCTGATAGCTATTGTTGTAGGCAAACTCCACCAATGGTAAGTGTTGCTCCCAGTTTCAGAAAAATCCAAGGCATAGGCTCTCAGCATATCCTCCAGCGTCTGAATAGTCCTCTCCGTTTGTCCATCGTTTACGGGTGGAAGGCCGTACTAAGCCTTACATCCGTTCCCATTGCCTTCTGCAATCCTTTCCAAAAGTGTGATACGAAACGTGGATCCCTGTCAGATACAATCGAGATAGGTACTCCATGTAGTCGTACAATCTCTCGAATGTACAATAGGCTCAGCTATTCTATGTTCTCTGTCATCTTAACAGGCAGAAAATGCGCAGATTTGGTGAGTCGATCCACAATCACCCAAATAGCTGTGTTGGACTTGGCAGATCTTGGTAACCCAGTGACGAAGTCCATTGAGATGTGCTCCCACTTCCAGGTCGGTATTGGTAATGGTTGGAGATCTCCTCCAGGTTTCTGATGCTCGGCCTTGACTTGCTAACACACGAGACAGGTGGATACAAATCGGGCTACATCCTTTTTCATTCCTTCCCACCAGTACATTCTTCGTAGGTCATGATACATCTTTGTGCCGCTAGGGTGAACTGCGAAGTTCGAATGGTGAGGTTCTCGGAGTACAGCTTCTCGAAGGGTTCCGATGTTAGGCATGAATACCTTCCCCTTGAACCTTAAGCTGTTATCCTTCTCTATTGTCCATCCTGGTAGCACCTTTCCTTCTCGGATTCGATACCGGATGAACTTGCAATCTTGCTCGAATGTTTGGGCTAGTAAGATCTCTCGGTGAAGTGCTGGTTCCGCAACTAGAGCGTACAATCGAGCGTTCTCGTTCCCTGACGATGGTCGTAAGTTGAACTCGTTGAGAGGGTCTACCATTTCCCATTCCTTAATGGCAGTCTTGACTTTCTGTGCTCTTTCCTTTCGACTCAGAGCGGCAGCTACCACGTTGGCTTTTGCCGGGATGATACTACAATGTAAACTTGTAGTCCTCCAAGTATTCCATCCATCGACGCTGCCTCAGGTTCAACTCCTTCTGAGTGAAAAGATACTTGAGGCTCTTGTGGTCGGTAAAAACTTCGAATTGCTCTCCCCACAGATAGTAACGCCAAGACTTGAGCGCGAATACTACTGCAGCCAATTCTAAGTCGTGAGTGGGGTAGTTCTTCTCGTGCGGTCGAAGTTGTCGTGATCTGTAGGCTATGACCTTTCCATTCTGCATCAGCACACATCCCAAGCCATCCCAAGCCATCTCTTGACGCGTCACAGTAAACCGTATAATCTACACCACGTTCAGGAATGATGAGTATCGGTGCACTGGTCAGTCTCTTTTTCAACTCTTGGAAAGATTTCTCACAGGCTTCATTTCAATCCAGCTTCACTCCTTTCTGAGTTAGCCTGGTCATTGGTTTGGCTAAGATTGAGAAGTCCGGCATGAATCTTCGGCAATACCCAGCCAACCCCAAGAAACTTCCGATTTTGAATACCGAGGTCGGCTGTTTCCAGTTCAGCACTGCTTCGACTTTACTTTCGTCCACAGCGATTCCATCCTTGGATACTACGTGCCCCAAGAACTTAACCACTTCCAATCAAAACTCGCATTTGCTGGCCTTGGCATAGAGTTGGTTATCTCGGAGTACTTGTAGTGCCATATGAAGATGTTCTTCGTGCTCCTCCTTGTTGGTGAAGTATATCAAAATGTCATCAATGAACACCACTACAAACTTGTCTAAATAGGGTTGAAAGATTTTGTTCATGAGACACATGAATACTGCCAGAGTATTGGTCAGTCCGAACGGCATTACTACAAACTCGTAGTGGCCATATCTGGTGCGGAAAGCCATCTTAGCGATATCCTCATCCCGAATCCTTAACTGATGATAACCTGATCGGAGATCGTTATTAGAAAAGCAAGTTGCTCCTCTTAATTGATCAAACAAGTCATCGATCCTAGGCAACGGATATCGGTTCTTGACTGTGACTTGGTTTAACTTCCTATAGTCAATACACAGTCGAAGGGTTCCCTCTTTCATCTTCATGAACAAAGCAGGCGCTCCCCAAGGCGATGTGCTTGGTCTGATGAATCCTTTGTCCAGCAATTCTTGCAATTAGGTCTTGAGCTCCATTAGTTCGGCAGGGGCCATTCAGTACGGGGCCATGGAAATTAGGGCGGTCCCTGGTTGAAGTTCTACGGAGAAATCTATCTCCCTTTGAGGTGGTAAGCCAGGAAGTTCTTCTAGGAAAACATCGGCATACTCGCAAAAGATGTGTGGTAGTCCCAACTCCATCCTGTCGGCTTCTTCCAGTTGGAGACTTGCTAGCCATCCAAATAATTGATTTTCCCATCTTGATCTTCTTGTCGTCGAGCTCGTTGCTTCTCTATCCCCCTTAAAACGGAAACGAGTCCCTTTTGGGGTGTAAGCTGTCACCGTCTTCTGATGACAATCTACGACTGCTAGATGAGCTGATTGCCAATCCATTCCCAGGATTACGTCGAAATCCGCCATGTCGATTACTCTGAGGTCGCAGGTCAGGTGTAGATTGGCTACTTCTATCTCGCACCCTCTACACACTAGACTAACAGCTATACTTCCCCCATTGGTGCTATTACCCTCGTACTCTTGTTTAGGGGTTCTGTTTCTAGTGCTAGAGCAGTTACGCAAGCAGTAGATATGAATGAATGCGATGCACCAGAGTCAAGCAAGGCATGTACGCAGGTACTATATAACAGTAGCGTACCTTGGATCACAGAGGGATTCGGCTCTTGCTCCTCGGTCTGCAGTGCAAAGATATGCCCTCCAGTGCCTTGTTGTGCTCCCAAGGGCTGCTTTCCTTTATTCTGCCCATTCTGCTGCTGTGCTGGACCTCTAGAGTTTTGCTTCACAAAGCTGGCTTGCCCAAGCAGTTGAGCCTTTTGGTTTTTGAAATTTCCATTCCTCTCCTTCTGGGGCTGGGGGCAGTCACGCTTGTAGTGACCCATAGCCTGGCAGTTGAAGCACTGGACCGATGCTCTGTTTTGGCCATTCCTCTGTGGTTCGCCATGCCCTAGCGTAGTGTTCTCCAAGTTTGGTTGCTCTGACTTGAAGCAAAGGATTTAGTGGGATAGGGTCCACGGTTGTTGTTGGAGGGTTGGGTTCGGATAGGTTCGCCAGCGTTGCCTGTCGCCTTCCTCCATCGGGTTTTGAAGTCATTCTCTTCGCTCTCCAGTCGAAGAGCACACTTCACCACACCGGCATAGGTGGGAAAAGCCTAAGCCACCACAGTTCTTCTAGCTGTTGTCAGTCCCCACTCAAATCTTCTTGCCTTCTTGTTCTTGGTTGCAACGGCATCCTGAGCGTAGCGGGATAGTTCCTCAAACTTGGCCGCATACTGAGTAACGGTCATTGTTCCTTGTTTCAGGTTTTGGAACTCTTGTTCCTTGGCCAAACGAATTGGCGTGGGAAAGTACTTGTCGAGAAATAAGGTCTCAAACTCAGCAAAGGTCATGGTGGCTATGGCATGGGTTGCCTCCATCAGCTCCCACCAGTAACGGGCTTTTCCTTTCAGCTGGTACATGGCTAAGGCTACACGATCTCCATTACGGGTGATCTCCAAGGTGTTCATGATCACCTTGACTTCCTTCAGCCATGATTCAGCCATGGTGGGGTTGGTATCTCCGTTGAAGGTCGGGGGTCGACGCTTGCAGAACTCATTCATTGCTCGAGTTCGGGTCATAGGTCCATCGTTATGGTTCTGGTTTTGGCGGTTAGCGTTCAGGGCGGTTACGAGTGCTTGCATGACTTGAGCGAGGTCGAGGTTGGGATTAGGGTTAGAGGAGTCACCGGTCTCATATCCTAATCCGCTGCGTCGGTTCACCATCTACGAGCGAAAATTGAAAGGGGAAGGTTTAGTTTTAACTAAACTATTTTCTTTTGCACAAGGTAAGAAGCAGTCAATCGTGTAATATGCAACAGTACTCTTTAAATTAAACAAGCTTTTCATAGGTAAGTAGAAAATTTCAATCAACAGCATAGAGTTCTACTACAAAATTAACATACTAAAACAAGATTTCCTACTACAAGCTAAGACGGTCCAACCATCATACTACATGGCTCTTCTAACACTAGTGCTTGAAAGGCAACTCGAGCCATCAGAATCTTATTCCAATACTACTACTTTACTGATGAGGTGGAATGAGTCCATATAACTCTCTCAGCTACTCCATCCATTCCTTCTCTCTGATCTCGAGCCAACGCTCTCCCTCACAGCAAATCTTCTTAGCTAGCTCCCTAAGTAGTGAGTCCTGAGGGTCGACGGCGAGGAACTGGTCCTCGCTGGTGAAAGGTGTCATCACGAGTAGCTCATACAACTGGTCGCCAGTCTCGGGGTCACAGATCCCTAGGTGAGGTATCGGTGTGAGACTCTCAGGTGCTAGAAGTGTCTTGTAGTACAGGAGGTCTGCTACAGTAGTCGTGGCAGTGAAATAGCGGCTATCCATATCTACAATGAGGAAAGTTATATATTAGACTTAATGGTGGAAGTAACGAATCACACATAGTATGAGTACACACAAACAGTGATCACAATAGATAAGAAACATAAGTCTATATTGAAACAACATGAATACAACGTAGTTGGTTTACTAGCCTAAGCTTCCTATTACAACGATACTCCAATTACTGCTAGAGATCATGATTACACAAAATCTTACCCTATGGTTCCTTATGATTCTAGGGACCTTATTCTACTACTACTATCGTGGTAGTTAGGCTTCGTCTTCCTCGTAAGTGCTCCTTTCGTCATTGACCTTATTTCCAACCGTGAGGTTTTCGATCGGTGGAAGGGTACCAAAAAGTTCATAGAAGGTATTCAGAATAGGGAACATTTCGGAAAACCAAGGGTCTTTCTCCACGGATGTAGAAGTATTTTGCTGTACTTTCTTGATATCACGTATTTTGGTGAGTGCAGCGGTGATGAAGGCAGGATCCTTTACTAGTCGTGTTGTCACTGATCCTATGGCAATTTGGAGTTGACGAACTTCCGCCAAAGGGTTAACTAGGTGATCCATCTATAGGAAATGAGTTTTAAACATAGTAGGGTAAGGATAAATTGGTACACATTAGTAATTGTGAGGTAAAAGGAACACACAATTTCATTACATACTGAAACGGATACAACATAGATGGCTTATAATAGCCTAATCTTACTGCTTCTTGATTACAACAAAAGGTTCAACTACTTCTTATGCCTTCATAACCATCCTAGAAGATGTTTGGGAATTCAACCCTATATGCGCCTATGTCGGTCTTGTAGGGTGGTGGTGGCATATCTCCAGAGTCAGCGGTTATATCTAGGTAGTCGGGCATAGTCCATTCTGGGCGGTAACTCCCCTAAATCAACATTTCCTCATCGTCAGACTCCCAACCCATCGGTTCCTCCTCGGGAAATTCTTCAGGGTCTTCTTCCTCATCGTCAGATGGTAAGTCTGGATTTGGCATTGCCATTAGATGCTGCCAGTCCGCTTCGTTAATCGATAGGTCATGGAACTCCACGGGATCCTTTTCCTCGGGGTCTTCTTCATCGGAATCTGCCTCGAGATCCTCTTCTTCAAGGTTTTCCTCAACTTCCACGTTGTTGGGAGGTGCTACAGCCACTGCTTCAGCATTGTTTTCTTTAATTAGGAAATCCACATTACCGGGGGGTGCGATTTGGACTAGGACAGGTACGGCTTCAACCTCATCCTCCTCTTCCTCATTTACGGGACGGATAAGGGTGCCATGCTCCTAGTAGAAGTCATGAGTGTAGGGAAAGGCATAGGGAAAATATGGATCCTCCACTAGTTGGCTTGTCATGGACCTTATGGTGCTTGCGAGTTGGTGAGCTTCAGCTAGAAGGTTAACTTGGTAGGGACTCAAGTGATTCATCTACAATAAAGGGAACTATCTATTAGACTTATTAATAAGGCATGCATAACAACAAGTCTTTTATTCATAGCGTAACCAAAATACAACTTAGACAGTGGGGATCCTATTCTTTAACATCCTATATCCAGAAGGATTACAACGGCTATAGAATTTATTGGGGTGCTTCCAAGTCTTCTTCGATCTTTGAAGTTTTTCCTATTTTGCCGGGTTACCTTCCTTAGCTACCTTCATGGTGTCTTCGTTGCTATCGGTTCTCCCTCCTCGTTTCCTATCTCGGAGTTTGGCATTGGGGGTAGGACACCAAAATGCTCATAGAAGTTAGATAAAATAGGAAACATGCAAGGAAACCAGGGGTCCTTCTCGACGGGAATAGGGGTATTCTGTTGAACTCTAATGAAGTCAAGTTTTTCTGCAAGTACTGCGGCAATGAAGTTGGGATCTTCTAAGTGCTAAGTTGTTATTCTTTCTACGGTATTTCTAGGTTGATAGGCTTCGACTAACAGATCGACCGAAGTTTTCATCTACAAGAAAGAGTTTATTAGTAAAAAATTTTAAAAGAAGTTTTGATAAAATCTTAGAGAAAACTTTTCAAGTGTCTAGGTTCCATATTCGATCCTTGATTTAAGTCATCATCCAATTGTTCAAGAATTCCTAGCTCGGTGGTACTGCCAATTTTCGCGCCTTGCTTCAATCCGAAGATTGTTTTGACAGAATTCCACCCAATTTGGGATGGTAAACTTAAACTCAAATTCACATTTGTGCAACAGTCAAACTATCTTATGGTTCTACCCATTCTACCCATGGCTGAGGTTTTGAACCTAAAGCTTTGAAACCAAGGTGTAACGCCCCTAATTTTAGGTACATTAAAAGGATAATTTATTATAGAACTTAAAGAGAGTCACTGCTCATTATTACAACATAACTCTCGTAAGAGTATTTTAAACACAAAATAGGGAACTAGGGTTCCTAACTACTGCTCCTCTTGTTCCTACATCCTAGCGAGTTCTTTGGCTCCGAATGCCTCCAAAGTGAAGAGTTCGCCTCGTTCATCTATCAGATCTGACATATTATACCGACGTCGCCACCCATATAATATGTCAAGGTCACCAAAAGGTAACACCATGAGCTACAAAGGCTCAATACTAAAATCCTACTTACTAACCCTTAACTTATGAACAAGAGATCATAATAACAACGATTCTACATAGGTCAAGCATATTGACAAAATAGTTAATCAAATGCACATTTCTTATTCAAACTAACGTTAGTGTTGACTTTTCTGACTCATCGTGGACCGTGTCGTTATTTCCATTTTTCTTTTTCCAAAACTCCTTTTTAACTCACCCACCCTCGGTTCCGCCGTTCGGGGTTCCCGAGTATTCTCACAATGGTTCCGCCGCACCGGGTTCCCATTGGCTCACAAAACTTTGCATTGGCTCCTCTCCACAGATAATCAAGCCACACACCCAACCTCAGTTCCGCCGTGTCGGTCTCCCGAGTATCCTCATAATGGTTCCGCCGCGCCGGGTTCCCATTGGCATACACACACATACTTCTCGTAATGCCACCAACATTGGTCATTACGTAGTTTCAAAAATATTTCCTCTCCCGGAAAACACATTTTTCTTATTGACAACACCTTAGGTGCCATGTTTCTACTTTCTCGATTTGTGTTTCGTTTTCATGCTAGACTCCGCGGTAGGACTTTCCACATAAACAAGCATTCAACAAAATCTTGAAACTAATCCAACAAGATCATCCAATTCCATACTACTTAGCATGCTCGAATTACCATAAGCGAATATAAATCATGCATTTCCAACATCAAAAGATAACCTTGTCTACTTTTAGAAAGAATGATCAAAGTTACTGCTTAAGGACGTTCGATTCTCCAACATACGATTTTATACAATACATAGAGTTGGTGGACTAGGATTCCTACCTTAGTTCTTGGCGGTGGTCGACTACGGTGAATTGCTCGTCGGTTTTGTGATTTGGCGGCGTAATGGCTACGGATTGCTTCGAAAGGAAGAGAGATGAACTTTTCTCTTCCTAGAAACAACTTACTAACTAAACTAAGCTACTTTAAAGATCTAGAGGTGGTTTTGGAAGTGGTTTGGTGGTTTCTTTTGAGAACTCTCAAGAAACTCAAGAAAACTAGAACTTTTGAACTAAGAACACTTAGAATTTCTAGAGAGAAGTTGGAGCAAAGTGTGAAGGTGTGTGTTGAATGCTTGGAGTGAGTTTCTATTTATAGGCAAGGCTCACCCTCTCCCTCCTCATGGCCGGCCCCTTTCTCTCTCTCCATATCCCATTTTTTTATTCCAAAAATCAAACTTTCTTGGAAGATCAAAGCCTAGTCCTGGGCTTGCATGGCTAGGTTTAGTCCTTTGGATTTGATTCTTAGAAGATTTGTGGAAGAAAGGAGAGTTTGTACAAGATTTTGTGTTAAACAATTGATAATTGTACAAAGTAGGACAATGGAGGTTAGATTTTGGCTGGGAAGAATATACAACCAAGGATTTGAAGTACAATGGAAGATCAAGGCCAAGGTACAATCCAATCTTCCTCCTCTCTCTCTCTCTCTCGGCCTCTCTCTCCTCTCTCTCTGTTGTACTAGTTTATACACACACGCACACACACACACACACACACACACATATATATATGACAATGTGCAAGAAAGACATAAAATAATAGGTACTTTTGGTACTTGTGTCGAAGAGATTTAAAAGGCTAAGATTTTCTTATTAAACAAATAAATAAGCACATGTGTACTAAGTCATTACTTTAGTCATCCAAGTACTTATATTATATATACATAGGTACTTATGTACTCTAGGTAGATCAATTCCATACTAAATTAATCCAATTGGGTACAAAACCCCAATATAAAATAATATAAAGGTACCTAGAGAGTTTTAGGGCTTTAAATCCAATAAGTACATACCTATTATATTATTTATATATAACACCACATGGGGATTTTGAAAATGACTAGTTTATTAAACCCTAGTACTTAATTGAAAGACTAACCTTTTTGCCCAATGGATAATAAATCCCCTAGTATTTATTGTCCAATGGACAAAAGTAATAAGGAAATTTTTATATTAAAATAACCAAAATGTTCTTTTAATCAATTATAAAATTCTATTTTTTATAGATATTAGTACTTAATCAAATCCTCCTTTAATATAAAGAATAGGGTTTCTATTACCCAATGGATAAAAGTTCCCCTAACTTTTATCGTCCAATGGATAAAGAAGAAAACCAAAATAATAAAAGAAAATAAATAAACAATTTCCTAGTCTAGGGTTGAAAGGTTCACAAGGTTCAAAGATTGGCAAAAGGGTCCATCCATGGTTAGGAAAATGTAACTAGGTGACTTCCTAGTTCGGTTCCTCCAACTACCTGGTTAGAAGTGAATTATACACACCAAGTAGGGCTTTAAGTCAAGAACTGAATTTTGAAGGGCTAAAGTGTAATTATGACAAACAACACGAAAAATTAAATCAATCCAAGCAAATTAAATTAATAACTCGAATAATAAACAAATTTTTATTTATTGAAATTCAGAGTTATTACAATTTCGGAACCCTAAGGGCTGTTTATATAGGCATAAGGATGACATACCTCAACCAATCAAAATCGAACGATTGAATTGGAGTTTTAAGGAAACACGAACTCCTCATGGTAATCCTTTGACGTAGCCCGAATGCATTGGGATTTGGCTGCTAGGGTTTTGTGAACGGATCAAACGATTGACAGAACATTCCAGAATCTGAAAAATAGGCGATCTGGCGGCCGGGCAAGGATCTGGTAGTCGAGTAATAGATGTTGCTGCCAAAAAATGGTTCTGGCGGCCGAGGGATTGATCTCTCAGGGAGATTTCCAAGCAACAAGCTTCACGGGTGAAGAAATGATGTTAAGGCCGTAAGATAAATGTCATGACTGACAGATGGATTCTCCTAGGATACTGTATTTCTGTCTGAAAGGCTATTTGGCTCTGGATTGGGTCCTCTAAGTGGCTCAAAGTTCTCACCATAAGTCCATAGGTTCACAAGAAGTCAATCAGTAATCATTGTATCCATATCATCATTGGGATTGTCCCCAAGGTGGGACTTGAAATAATCATTAGGCCAAATTGGGGTGTTTACACATGGCGGTTTTCCTTCGTGTTCTAGAAGTTTATACGACATGGGAGAGCAGCTGGGCTGGATCCAGGCCGGATCTGGGCTCAGACCGATCAAGATTTCTGACGTACGCTAGTAGCATGGCCATCCCACCGATGCCTGCTACTGCCTCCGACATGCCATTCAAGATCTCATCGACAGTGGTATCATTCCAGTTCCACTCCCATCAAAGCCCAATGTCATCTCCAAGCCGATGCCTCAATGCGATTCCAACCCACATGTTAACCAGATATCCATCAGCTCCACTCAAATCAAGCCTAGCTCCACTATATTCGACCCAACCCTTTTCATTATCCCTCAAAACCAACCCAAACAGGTTGTGTCCATCCCGTCCAAACCTAAGGTTAGCATGATAGCCGTAGGTTACAGAGTAGAAGATGGGGCCGAAAATTGGAAAGCACTGTTTGAAGACTGGGCCAATCAATCAAAAGAGGGAACTGAAAAGCTGGGGTCCATTGTTTAAAGGAGCACCAAGTAGGTTTGGTCGAAGAAGGCGAGGAAGCCGAAGTGCTGTTGCTTGGGCCTGTCATCCCCTAGGCTCCCACCTCTCTGCGAGGACGCCAAGGGTAACTCTAAAAATTTCATTTTCAAGTCGCGTCTATTTTGTATTGACACTTTTGAATCTGAGTCTGACACAGTGTCTGTCAAGTTGTCTACGTCTAGCTCTGAATCGGAGTTTGTGCCTCTTGGCCCTCCATGTCGTAGCTTCTATGTTCAAATCAAGTCTTTTGCTATACTTGGCAATCCCGAGAGGGCTTTCTTTATGATATGCATTATCGTGCTTCTAAGTACTTTGCTAGCTTTTGAATAAACTTTGTCGACCCTGACAACGAAGGGATAGATTTCGATGGGATCATCCCCAAGGAAATGTGTTCCCTCGCCGAAAGGGAAGACGAAAGGCATGCTCAGCATATTAAAAGAAGAAGTAGTTTCAATAAATTTGAAAGATGAGGTAGACCCCAGATGATTCGAAATTGGTCCATCACTGTCCCCAGAGGAGTATTGCGCCCGGATAGACAGGCTCGAAGAGTTCATCGACGGCTTGGCATGGTCTCACAAAACACACGTCTAGCGCCACTCCTAATATAACGAAGCATCAAATCCCTGCTATCGGATGCCAAGCCAGAAAGTAGAAGATCAGAAGGCTTCGACCTTGTATCATGTTCAAAGGTATCGACGAAGAGTCGCCTGTACATTCAATTAAAAGACGAAGTCCAGGGACTTGGTAGAAGGGGATATGGTCACAAAGGAGATCCGTGTTCTGGTGTTTGATCCTCACGAGAAGTTCTGGCCGTAACATTCTGGGCCTTACATTATCAAGACCATCCTTATTTGGGGCTGCAGCCAAAGCTCATCGACCTCTATGGCAACAAAATCAATACCTCGGTCAACATGGATCAACAAAAGTGCTACTTTTCCCTAAGAGAAGCTTGTTGGACTGAAAACCCCAAGGGTGGGTAGTTCCAAGCAAAAGTTAGAGCAGCCCGCTAGACCGAAGACCTAAAGAGGCGGTCTAGGCAAAAATAAATAGGCAAAAAGTCGAAAGCTCGCTAGGCCGAAAACCTGAAAATGTGGCACTAGGAAAAAGTTAGAGCGCAAAAGGAGAGACAAAATACACGAGTGAACCTTGGCCTGAACTATGTTTTGACCTGATTCCCCAGAAGGGGATACGTAGGCAGTCTCTCTCTTTGAGACTTGGTCATAATCTATCAACTGGATCTCAAGTTTTGGCGTTAGTGCACCGCGTTGGCAGCCTGAATTATGTTTTGACAAATCCTTCCCTGAGACTCGGTCACAATTTATTCAACTGGATTACAAGTTTGTGACTTTGGTACGCCGCGATGGTCGCCAAAATGGGATACATAGGCAACCCCTCGTTGAGGTTCGGCCATAATCTATCAACTGGATTTCAAGTTTTGGCTTTGGTGCACCGCGTTGGCCGCTCGAACTATGTTTTGACAAATCCTTCCCTGAGGTTCGGTCGCAATCTATCAATTGAATCTAAGGTTTTGGTACATCGCCATAGTCAAGAAGAAGACAAGCTTCATTTGTGCAGAATGGGAAAAACCTTTCGTCTTTCAATATTATTTCAAATTACTTATTCAATTTCAAAGCTGCGCAAGAGCCTTAAAATATTTGAAGCATCAAAAACAAAACGAATTGCTTGCAAGGCCTAACGGCTCACAGTTTATTCTAAGTTCAGCGACGTCTGGTTTGAGTGGCTGCTCCAGCTTTGTAGCCACACGCGAGGTTCACGCGCACTTGTTCAAAATGATCTGCGTTGGTCTCAAACCTGTGTGCGCTTATTCGATTCCTAGAGCATGCAGTAGTAGGCAGCCATCGCGCCTAACAAAGATTTTTGACCCCTACGAGGAGTACTTCAAGTTCAAATTAAGGTCTATGCGCCTCAAAAGTTGTTCTATCATTCAAAGCACCTCAAATGTCATTCAAGGGGCTTTTGCCAAGTTTTGTCATGTCGTACAGGTCATGTGCGCCTAACAGGACTGTACGGGGTGTCGGTTTCAGTCCGGGACCTATATGAGTCATCCTTTTGTTTCTTTTTGTCCATCTTTGCGGCATTTTTTGAGTGTTTCAGTCTGTTTCTCATTCTGGGGCTTTCTTCTCAATTTTGTTTGTACAGGTCATTGTACATCTGTGTGACCTTACACAAGTGTCAGTTTCACCTGTCGAGGAATATTTGAGTTTTGGCTCATTAGTGCCCAAAATCTCATTATTTTCCATGTGTCTAAAAGTCTGCGCCTTATCCATGGGCTCTTTCTCCCTTTTCATTCGAGCTAGGTGAGTTTGTGCATGTGCGTATGTTTATGTGTCGGCTCAGTTCGCTTGTCAATACAAATTAGATATTAGCAGTTGGTTTATGCGCTCTTTTCGAGCCATGTAATTGAAAAATGCAATTTTTACGTTGCTACCCTAACCTCTATCTTCTATCCAAGCAATGGAATCTAGTGAACAGCAGGGGCACGTCAACCCAAGGCTAAGCAAAGCATATCTATGGGGCATGGCCGCCCAAGTGTCAAAGAAAGGGCAAGCAGGCCCAATGCCACTCCTAAATGTCAACTGGGGCACCACCTCGCTCAATATCTAGCTCATTGGAAACGCACCTCCGAAGCAAAAGACAGTAAAGTAATGAGGCTCAATGGTAGTCCTCAAGCGTCGCTGTCCTCGTGGGAGCCGCTCTTAGCTTGCATCTGCATTTTCAATTTGTGCACTAGTATACATACCGTTGCATATTGTATATCAAATGTTGAAAGCAGAAAAAATCTATCCAGTGCCAAAAGCACGCCTATTCAGTATCGAAAGCAGCAAGTAATCAGGATTTTGGGGTTTGTACCTGGGATCAAGTCAATACTGGAAGCAGAGTCGAATCCGCTGCTTTGGGATAGTATAGTTGCAAAAGGGGTGCCACACACCATTTTCCTTATCCCTTTCTCCATGGCAAATGACAAGTATACAGCCTCTCTGTCCAGCTTTGCTAGCACCTAGAATACACTTTGAGAGATCAGAATACAATCCGAGTTCACCGACGGTTAGTCCCCAAAGGTTCTCACCGACGACCAGTCCTGTTAATCCACGACGGCACGTTCATCCTGAAAATGGATATGCCCGTCCTGTCCGACTCCAACGACGATCAGAATATCGTCCGATCGATCCACAATGATGATCCGGCCATCCGATCAGTCAATAACAACTGTCCGTCTGTCCTAATCCACATCGGTCTACAGTGAGCGCAGCTTCCAACAGCCTTATTGCTCTGTCTCGGATGGTCTTTGATAAGGAGATTGGCTCTGATTCCCAACAGATGGAATTCAACCTACCTGACACGACCTACCCATGATTGTTGGAGTTCTGTCTGCCGAAGAAGGTTCGATCCCTCGGGGCGATGATTTGTTCACTATTGATTATTCCCCAGGAGAGTCTGCCTCGGCATTAAATGATGGTTCACCCAACCCCGTTTCGCAACAAAATTCAAACTCTCTTCCAACCAAATCAACGATGGTTCCCGACTCATCCTCAATGATAACCCACCGTCTCAAATCAACAATGGTTCCCGACTCATCCTCAATGATGACCCACCGTCTCAAATCAACGATGGTTCCCAAGTCATCCGCAATGATGACTCACCGTCTCAAATCAACGATGGTTCTCGAGTCATCCTCAATGATGACTCACCGTCTCAAATCAACGATGGTTCTCGAATCATCCTCAATGATGGCCCACCGTCTCAAATCAACGATGGTTCCCGAGTCATGCTCAATGATGACCCATCGTCTCAAATGAACGATGGTTCCCGAGTCATCCTCAATGATGACCCACCGTCTCAAATCAACGATGGTTCCTGAGGCCATCATCCCAAATCAGCGATGGTTCCCGAGTTCTGATGGGATCTGGTGAATTAGGGGTGGTATGATCGCACCCGAAATGTTCTCCTCCTTCAATACTTTTGTTCAACTTTCCTCCCGTTGGGCACGGCCCTTTCAGCCACGGGCTTTCTTACTCACGTCTCGCCAACCGGACCCCGTATCCCGATGCAGGGCTTGCTGCGGCCGACCGTGCCCGCTTAAGAGGGAATTTTTTCTCCGAGCTTGAAAAATCGTAGCAAACATCTCTCCGGAAACCTCTCGACTAGACGAGTGTGGGCAATGCGAATTGCCCGATCTTTCGCTCCTCCGGGGAAGGGATTCCGTTCCCCACCCTTTTTTGAGAAAGGAGAGATGCTGCCGGTTCGCGTGAGCGCTTTTGAAGTTGGACGACAAGCGCTCGCAAAAATACAGAGTCGCCACTTGGGTTTGAAGGTCCGACACCCAAGGAACCGTATTTCGAAGCACTTGCCGTGCTGTTTGATTTTGAAAGAGTGAAGGAACCAGTTCGTCATAACCATATCTGGGTTCGGGAGCCAGGTTACGAGAGGGGAAGGGTTTTATGGCACCCCTCTCGCCTAATCCGGAGATCGGTCTCTACTTAGGCATTTGCAAAAATGTTGTTTGTTTGCGATTCTGTTTCATTAATCAATTTTTAGCCAATTAGGGCGGGGGAACAGTTAATCGGGGATTAAAAACTGTAGCACGTTTGCAAGATGTGATAGATGGTAGCATGGATGGCCAACTTGCATGCATGGATCTGCCAACATGCAAGTCCACCATCGCGCGTCAAACCCATTCCATCGCGCGAGGGTTGGTATCCTCCCAACAGGTTAAGTTTTATCTTCTTCTGGGCTCTGGAAGGACCAGTGCACACCCAGGACAAACCACGCAGTTTATGTGTACTGAAAGTAAATCAATATTTACAAATTAACACAGCTGGAATAAAAATGCAACCCTTAAACAGTGAGGGTGTTAAAACAGAGGCTGAGAGCCTAGCTGCCCATGCAAGGGCAATTACTGGAAAAGAGACTACCATCGCGCGATGGAGTCACATCATCGCACGATTGTTCAGACTGGACTTCCAGGAATTGCTTTGCATGCCTGGGTTCTGAGACATATTCAGAAGCTACCCAGGAGCATTCCAATATGAACAGGAAAGCAAACTAGACTGAATTATTGATTTTAGCATGCAACACAGTAAAAGATATCGAATATCGTTAAGTAAGAAAACATGAAGCCATGTATTTATAACAGGACAAGGATTCCATCCCCGCGAGAACCTTATCACGCAGATGGAGAACCATCGCGCGACAGAGTGGGTATCTCGCGCGTGGATTCGCCTGTCCTCAGTAGCTTATAAATTTGCTAGCTTTGGGACCAAGACTGATATTGATTACCAGCCCTGGCCCTGTCAGCCCCCCTCAGGGATCAAAAACAGTGAAGGCTGAAAATTTTACCTTTGCTTGAATGATTTGAATAAGACTTGAATGAAGTGGTGTGCCTTTGGTAAAGGAGAAAATGGTAGTGGCTTTGGTAGAGATCAAGATTGTAGTTCTTGCTCTTCTTTTGAGTGAATTTTTGGTAACCCTTTGGAAGAAGAACCATGGGGGTTATTTATAGGAGAATGGGAGGCTTTGTTGGAGGCTAGACAAGGTCATGCAGCCAGCCAACAATGCTGGCTGCACTTACTTGGTGGAGAAGTAGGGTGCAAAGTTGATGGGAGAGTGGGGGTTTAGGTGGTGCGAGGATGGCCGAGCAAACGCCGTCCATTTGATGGAACGGGGTCACATGGACCTGCAGACGCCTCATCATCACAAAATCCAGCTGGATACGACAGGTGTCGACCATCGCGCGATGGATTGATATCGTCGCGCGAGGGTTCTAGCTTCCCCGCGATGGTCAATCAGTCAAAATTTGACTTTGACCACCACCTGGCAAGTAGAGCATCGCGCGAGTGTCTCATTAAGTCGCGCGAGAGTCAAACCCTTAATCAAAGTTTGGGTTTAATGGTTCTGGGGCTAAAGGATGGGTTCGACACACACCAAACTCAAGCCATTTCAATCAATACTGTTCGCGACTTGATTCATCATCGGGGGAACAAGAAACTGAAAAGAGATAAAAAGACTGAGAAATCAGATTGGGGTGTCTACAGTAGTCCCTCTTTGATGGCACGCAGAGCACCATTAGTCGGTACGGGTAACGTCAAAGATTTCTAGACACCCATCTAATTCACCCAAAAGCCAATCAAATGAAAAATGCATGCTAGTATGTACAAATACCGTGCACCAAGGGATTGGACGGTTAGATCGTCGTTGAATTGAATTTTGGACGGATGGATCGTCGCTGAATATAAATTGGACGGTTGGATCGTCGCTAATCTGAAATTGGACGGTTGGATCGTCGTTGATTTGAACTTTGGACAGTTGGATCGTCGTTGATTTGAATTTTGGACAGATGGATCATCGCTGAATAGAAATTGGACAGTTGGATCGTCGCTGATTTGAATTTGGACGGTTGGATCGTCGCTGATTTGAATTTTGGACGGATGGATCGTCGCTGAATAGAAATTGGACTGTTGGATCGTCGCTGATTTGAATTTGGACGGTTGGATCGTCGCTGATTTGAATTTTGGACGGATGGATCGTCGCTGAATAGAAATTGGACGGTTGGATCATCGCTGATTTGAATTTGGGACGGATGGATCGTCGCTGATGGGGATATAGAGCACTTTTGATCATGGAAATCATCAAATTTGTTGCGGTGTCATGAAGATGAATCTCAGGCCTTTGAGACATGACCTGGCCCGCCCAGAGACCGAATTGGGCCTGAGGCCCAAATGAATCATCGCGCGACGGTATGACTTCATCGCGCGAGAGAGTGAAGTTAGGGTTTGGATCTGGAAAGAGCCCAGACCCGGCCCACACCTGTCCTTCTCTTTTTAAACGACGGGGACGTTCTGAAAATCGCTCACAGCAGTTTTGAACTCCCCTTAACTCTACTCTCTCTCAAAAATCTCAACCCCAAATCTTGATTCCTTCACAAAATCAGCAAACTCACGTGCGTGCAATCACCCATGGCGGAACACGGCAATGGTGGCGGTGTAAGAGAGGTCGTTGATTGTCTGGGGGACGAGGGAGGACCAATGGAGGTAGAAATAGTAGATCAACGGCCAGGGGAGGCTATTCCGGAGGTCGGTGCAGCGATAGCAGGCGGCGGTGATGGCGAGCAAGGTCTCATGCAAGCGGTTGGAGATGACGGCGATCATCGCGCGACGGAGCCAGATCGTCGCGCGATGGAGGTGGTCGGGGCAGTGCGATCAGAGATCGAACAACTCGACCCAAGCACAGCGGTGAGCGGGTCTGTTGTAGCCGGTGGTACTTCTGAGGTTGGCGGCAGTAGTGGCGCCAGTGGTGATGATGTCGGGCCGAATGATATCCCACCGAGGGATCAGGCAAAAGGCAAGGACGTGGCGACCGAGGGTGCTACGGAGGTTCCATTTGCGTACAGGGAGGAGGACGTGCTCTTCCAGCCAGCGGCGACATCATCGGGCCATCGGCCGATCACGAAGCAAGACGTCGCGGATCTTTTGAGCGACGCATAACTTGCGCGGCTTTTGGAGGATAATCTCGCGATAGGGATTGCTGTTTTGGAGGCTCGGGAGGAGCGGGAGCGGGAGATTGCCGCTTCCGAGGCCGCGGCGAGGGCCGAGAGAGAGCAAGCTGCTGAGGAGGAGATACTGAGGGATGCAGAGACCAAGGAGAAGGTCGGTGCTAGAGTGTATGGTCCTAGAGTGACCGCGGTGTCAGAGGCAGAGAGTTTGACTTGGGCTCCATTTTCGGCAGAGGGGTACAGGCCACCTGTTCCTCACTTGTTTGTGCCGTCGGGTTTCACAGCATATCGGCCACGACAGACGGAGTATGACTCTGAGTTGGTTTTGAGAGACCCTGACACTCATATCTCGCGTAGTTGGTCTGAGGTAACTTTCTGATTAATACTCACTTCCTTCATTAGATGCCATTTAAATGCATGCGCCCAAATGTTAAAAGGTGTAGAGTGGTTGCAACCCTCTGAAGTAGAACTTGAACAGCGATACCATAGGTCCACGTTTGAATGTCGTGCAAGAGACATAATAACTTGAACCAACCATCCATAGCTAGGCTGCATTGATTACTTAGAACTTGAAAATGCAATTCCGCATGCTGATATATCCTTTGTTGTTTGTTTTCTGTGCCTGATATAGGAGAGGGCGCGGCCGAGAGATATCCGGGGCTTCGGGGGTGCATGTAGCTCTTTAGCGCTGTACCAGAGTTTGCCGGAGAGAGTGAGGCAGTTGGTGGATGAGGCGGGTTTCGGAGAGTTCATTCAGACTCTCACGTCGGTGAGGAATAACCACGCCGTCCTGGTTGCACTTGCGGAGAGGTGGAGGGATTCTACAAACACCTTCCACCTACCGATCGGGGAGATGACAGTGACGCCTACTGACTTTGCGGCGATCACAGGCTTGAGGGTTGGGGGTGAGCCTATCCCGTTTGATTCGAGCATTGAGCAGGACGAGGCAGCCTTGGAGTGGTTTCTGGGTGAGGTGCCCAAGATCGAGGAGGGGATGGCGAGGTATGGGCAGTTCACCCGATATCTCAAGAAGAAGGTGACGACCGAGCAGGAGGCGGAGCAGATGGCCCGATCGTACTTGCTGTACCTCTTTGGTGCTACCCTGTACCCAAACAGGCGTAGCAAGGTTCACCTGTCTTACTTGCCAGCACTGAGGGACTTGAGGACGGCCTCACATTTTGACTGGGGCGGAGTGGCACTAGGCGCAGCCTACGGCTTCTTGGGGGACTCGTCGAGGACGGAGGTGAGCACTGCCGGGTACTGGCGGATTTGGGAGGTATGATTAACAGCAGAATAATGCACACTTTCCAATTCGTACTTGCCTTCATTTTGATAGCATAATCTGTTCAATAGTATTCTTGCATATACTACTGACTTGATTTTTTTGACAATCGTGCAGCTCTGGGCTTATGAGGTTTTGAACATGTGCCATCCGGTGACGAAGAGCCTGGACTTGGGGATTCTCCCGCGCGCACACATATGGAGCAAGAAGAACATGGGTGAGAAGAGGGGCAGAGGCGATCTGAATGGCTTCAGGATATACCTCGACGAGCTACGCCCTTCACAGGTATAATATTACACCTCGTAGAAATAACAAAGTGTATGCCCTTGTATTGCTTCAATGCCGTCGCTGACCGATGCTTGCATTGCTTCCTTTTACAGGTTGAGTGGGATCCTTGGAGGGTGGCGGAGCCTGAGCCTGAGTACTTGGCTCGTAGCAGGGTTGTCACAGCGAGCAGAGTGCTGCTGGAGTCGCCTTTGGTTGGCAGTGGTACTTGGGTGACCGAGTGACACGCCAGTCACTTGGCTATGCAGGGTTTCAGGTGCTTGGCCCGCTTCCACCACGGGCCTCACACACGGGAGAGTACACCCTGGCTGAGTTGGAGGTCTTCACGCGGCCTGATACTGACTTGGCATGCTACTTGCGTCCTGACATGGACTACGCAGTCTATCAGAGGGAGCGTTTGGCGGGGCCACTGGGAGTACGAGAGTTCTGGGAGGTTCGGAGTCAGGCCCGCAGAGCTGTTGAGGAGAGGAGAGCCGTTTCAGGGAGGCCAGACAGTGGTGAGAGTCGCTCGAGACAAGGTCCGAGTGGACTAGTGAGAGGCGAGCCGCCAGAGCTGACGTGGCAGATAGCCGTGGTAGACTCCCAGGGAAATCTAGCTGAGTTGCACCTTACCCCAGCCAGAGTTGAGCCAGCGCCCGTTACTGTACCAGTAAGATATTGTTGCCTTCATTACTGTATCCTGATGAAGTTTGAACTGCCATTCAATTGTTCATATTTGAATCCTCTTTGCAGGTCCCCAATGAGTGGGTGAACGAGGCTGTCCAGCGCATGCTTACGTTGGAGAATGTGATTAGAAGGGCGGCGAGTGGCCTACCGTTGGACTTGCGCTATCCTCAGCCAGCAACTCGGAGATCTCAGGTATATCTTTAGAAAATGATATGTTCCTGCTTTCGATACATGTCTACATTCAATACATTCCTGGATTCGATACATTCCTTCGCTTTGATTGCTTTTTGATTTTGCTTGATCATACCTGCTTTTAGAACTTGAAATATGCGAACATATGCTAACGTATACAATGCTTACAATGCAGGCACATGGACAAGCGGCTCCTAGGAGGAAGAGCGTGAGGTATCCCCCACAAAAGAAATTAGCTACCAGGGTTCCTGCTCCTGCACCTAGTACCAGGCCACAGGCACGGGGCCTACAGCCACCTATTGGCAGCGAGGAGGCGGTCCGAGAGGCTGTGGCGCGAGCCGAAGAGAGGTACCAGTTGAAGATGCGCCAGAGACCATCACAAGACAAGCCGGTCCGCAAGAAGCGGTTGATCCTGCTAGAGGTCTCCGAGGAGGAGGACGAAGAAGAGGAAGAAGAAGGCGAGGAAGAGGAAGCATCAGACAGTAGTGGGTCTGACGACTCGGCGGACGATCCAGGCTACAGAGTGGATCCCACAGAGAGAGACGACGAGGATGACGACGGAGAGGGCGACTGGTTCGGGGATGACTGAGGGCCGTCGAGGAGCCTTATCCCACTTTCGCACTTGATTTTTGCTTTTGGGCCTACGTGCCCACGTAGGTAGGCAGATAGAAGGCTAGAGTGTCTTCGCCGACATTTTGATAGATGTTTCGAGGCCTGCGTGCCTTTTTTGACTTGATGGGCGAGTGTGCCCAAACTTGACATAATACTTTGGGTGGCCGAAGTGCCATACGTGCAGTAGCTTTCTTTATTTGGATGTGGATAGATCACGGTTTTAGCCATAAAATTTGCATTTTCAGCTTATTTCACCTTTGCAACGGGTTAAAGTAGACAAATGTTTACCACTAATACCGTACTCGCATTGATAACGTACCAAGACTGTTCACAGACACAGAGATGCATACAAACGGGACTTAGCTCGAAAGAAAATGAGAAAACATCTTAGGATACAGCTAGGACATGGAAAATATGATGGAATTTTGGACATTTGCAAGCCAAAACTGAAAATATCTCAATTGGGGTGAAACTGACACTATGGTAAGGTCACGCATGTGCAAAACGACCTATGAGAGTAGATGGACTGGGAAAAATACGTTCTAAGACGCAAACTAGACCCAAAAATGCCACAAAAGACATAAAGAGGACACGAGGTGACAAAATTAGACTCTATTATGTCCCGGACTGAAACCGACACCTCCGTACAGCCACATTAGGTCACCATGACCTGTACGGCATGAGAGAATGGGGGGGAAACCCCTTGAAACGAGTTTTGACTCCCTAAAACGACCTTTTGAATTTGGAACAAGCCACCAAGGGTCCGAAATCTTCGTTAAACGCAATTTTTCGAATCCGGTGCTTAGATACAATCATATATGCTTGTAATGACTTGCTGGAACCATAAAAGTTGCAAAGTAACCTTCGGAATCCAAAATGACCAAGGCTGGGCAGTAGCTGCTGTAATCTGTCAAATTGCAGGTTGAACCATCGCGCGATGAAATGAGTCAATCGCGCGATGGAGGGGTTCTGAACAGTCGTGCGATGGAGTGACATCATCGCGCGATGGTTGAGGCACGCCAGGCTACCTTTATTTGACCATCTCAGAATTCCAGGGTGGTCAGGCCTCGTCATCACTTTTTCTCAGAGGTTTTCATGGGACGGTGCAGAGATGCCTTGGTCTCAGAAGAAAGGACAGCATGCGGCAGAGATATTTGCTCTGTGAAAGAGAGGTGCTTCACGTATCCTGGCTATAAAGAGGCCGATGCTTTGTTCAGTAGAGGCATTCTCCTGATAATTTGACATTCCCACAAAAAATCAAGATGGCAAATAACCTTCCAGTGTTGATTAGTTCATGGCTTACTGCTTTCGTTGCTGGAGATTGGCTCTCATTCCGATCTCATGGGCTGGCCGCATTTCGTTTTCTCCGTGATGTGAGGGTTCGCCCTGAACTTCTGAGGGCGGCCCTGCAATTCTGGGATCCAGAGGTTCACGTGTTCAGGTTTGGGGTCAACGAGTTGTGCCCGACTGTGGAGGAATTCCAAGCGTATCTCCAAGGTGTTGCTTCAAGCGTGATTGTCGTGCTACCTTACCGGAAAAATATACCCAAGCTCCTACAATCCAGCCTCGACATCACTAGGGGAGCAGCCGAAAGTCTGCTAGTTGGATGGCAAATCAACATTATGCGCCTAATGGAATGGTACGGACCAGAAGGGGATATAGAGAATATGGCTTTGCAGGCTAGGCATCGTTTTGCCCTAACAATCAGTGTGCTGGCCGCTTATTTACTGGTATCTCCGAATGGGCAGGTGAACCCTATGCTGGTGAGCGTTGCTGCTCAAATGGGTGCCCGAAAGAATGTGGTGCCGCTTGTCCTGGCTGAAACACTCATGGGTTTGGATTTGGTTTCCATGGGTCAAACAAACGTCTTCGGCGGTAGCCCACTTCCGTTGCAGGTAAGTTCTCACTCAGCTCACCTTTTTCTGTTTTTCGCACATTCTGTTTTTACCTCGTCTCTCGGCTAAAGCTATATCGGAGTTTCTCACTTATTTTTCCGCTCAAGCTTTATGTGGCTTCTGACTTGTTTTTCCGCTCTTGCAGCTTTGGTTGTCTGACAAGTTGGGATTGCTCACTGCGCCGGAAGCAAATTGGCCCCACTTGCCTGGCCGAATGCATCAGCGAGACATGATTTACCCGGAGATGACCACGCATCAATGGTACACATTCATGAGAGAGATGCTACCGAGTGAGATCATTTGGAGGCATGAGGCCCTGAACATCCCGGATATGGCCTTGAATTCTGCAGGTTTTGAGAGGATGGTGATAGCTGGGCTGACCGCTTTCACGTTCTACATTCCTGGTCGTATTCTCCGTCAGTTGGGAATAAGCCAAGGGCTTCACCGAGCTGGGATTGAGGACTTCTAAGTCCCTGCCTTTACTTTCCAAAATTTGAGAGGATACGAGCACAATTGGGGCTTGAGACAACTCGGAGGAGCTGACCCAGACTTCAGCACAGAGCTTATGCACCGGTATCAAATATGGCTGAAAAGAGAGGTTGCAAGCAGACAAAACAACAACTGACTCTTTGACAGACTCGAATGATCTAGAATAAACCGTGAGCCTGTTAAGGCCTCGAGCACTTTATTCCATTTTTTATGCTTAATTGTTTGCTTAAGACTGCTCAGCCTGTGTAACAGAAGTTATAATTAAAATAAAAGTGAAAGTTGGAGAGCTTTCCCCGTTTGTTTCAGGTGTTGAACCACAGCATTTCTTGAATATCGATCCGAACTCTGGTATTAGGGAACCGTGGATCAAGTTGATTGATTGTGACCGAATCTCACGGAGAGATTGCCTACATATCCCTTTTCAAGGAATCAGGTCAAAACGTAGTTCAGGCAATGGTTCGCTCGGGTATTTTAGCTCTCCTTTTACGCTAACTTTTGCCTAGAACCGCCCGTTCGGGTTTTCAGTCTAGCGAGCTGTGATTGATGCCCGTTTATTTTTGTCCAAACCGCCTTCTCAGATTTTCGGTCTAGCAGGCTTGCTCTAATTTTTGCTTGGAACCGCCCACCCTTGTGGTTTTCGGTCCAACGAGTTTCTCTCAGGGATAGTAACGCTTGAGTTGATCCAGGTTAACCAGAGTGTTGAACTCGTTGCCGTCGAGATCAATGAGTTGAGCCGCTCCCCCAGAAAGGATGGCCTTGATAATGTAAGGCCCGAAACGCTTAGGTCGGAACTTACCGCGAGGGTCGAAAACTGGTGCTCGAATCTCCTTTGTGACCATGTCCCCTTCAATCAAGTCCCTAGACTTTACTTTCTTGTTAAATGCCCGGGCAATTCTCCGTTGATACCCCTGAACATGATACAAAGCCCGGAGCCTTCGTTCATCGAAAAGTATGAGTTCAGCAAATCTCCCACTGAGCCATTCAGATTCCGAAAGTTCTGATTCTACCGCGACCCTCAGAGATGGTACCTCGAGCTCTATGGGAAGAACTGCTTCCATCCAGTAGACCAAGGAATAAGGGGTTTCCCCTGTTGATGTCCGGATCGACGTTCGATACCCCCAAAGAGCTAGAGGCAGCTGCTCGTGCCAGTCCCTGGCGGACTCCGCAGACTTTTTGATGATGGTCTCGATATTCTTGTTTGCCGCTTCGACTGCTCCATTCGTCTGAGGGTGATAGACGGTTGAGTGATGGATTTGGATCTTGAATTCTTCAAAGAGCTCCAGAACCCTACCTTTGAAATGACTCCCATTGTCCGAGACAAATGCCTGCAGAACGCCATACCGATAGATGATATTCTTCCTAATGAAATGAGCGACTTGGACCGCAGTTAGGGTTTTGTACGATTCAGCTTCGACCCACTTAGTGAAGTAATAGATCGCTACTAGGATGAACCTGTGACCGTTTGAAGCGGAAGGTCTGACCATGCCGATGACATCAATGCCCCATACAGAGAAAGGCCAAGGCGAAGCCATGCCAAATAGGTTAGAGGGTGGAACATGCATCAGATTAGCATGGATTTGGCACTTGTGACATCGCCGCACGTAATCCACACACTGAGATTCCATAGTTTACTTACGGTTTTTGATTCCCGATGATGAAATGGATCAAGAACACCCCGGAATGATAGCGTGTTTGGGTTTGAGTGTTTGCAAAACCTTGAACCTAACCTAGCCTAAGCCATTTCAAAACCAAAACCTTGCTGGTCCGTGCCAGGGCGCAACCATCCCGCGCCCGGGCGCACCATCGTGCGCCAGAGTCACTCCATCGCGCGACAGTGCGCCAGGCGCACCATCGCGCGACAGACTCACTCCGTCGCGCGACGGTCCAACCTACAACCGACCTTTCTGATGGAGGACAGTTGGCCACCGATGCAGCCTCAGCCAGGCCTCGTGGACTGGCTGAAGGCCTCTGTTTCCAACCAGATTCCCCCCTCTCCTATATAATATCCCCTTTGCCTTCCATTAAAAGGGTTAACAAATTTAAAGGTTTTAAAAGGGTTCCATTGTTTTTGAAAGGTTACAAAGTCCCTACTAAGAACATAGCTTGTTCTTCCCGCGTTCTCACACTCAACAATCCTCAAACAGCTCAAATCCTATTTTCAACCTCAAGGCTCAAATTCGTTTCAAACCCGAATCCAAAGGTATAGCTTACCTTTGTTGTTTTCTGTTCTGATCCCTGAGGGGGGCTGGCAGGGCCAAGGCTGGTAATCAATACCAGTCCTGGTCCTAAAGCTGGCAAGGTTTCAAAAACCGTCATGGTAGGAACCAACGCGCGATGGTCCCACTATCTCGCGCGACACTCCGGTGCTGCATGAGATGGGCCGCGTGGGGATTGGTGTCCTATTGTTTTCTATTTATGTATATATAGATCACCCTACAAGCATGATAATAATCAGTTTACTGCTTTACTTAGTATAAACTGCTAGTTTGTAGTTAGTTTGTGTTTCTGCTATTTCGGAGTACCCCTGGGATCATTCTGGACCTGTCCCAGAACCCAGAAATGTGTAAACCAAGCACTGGTCGGGTCCGCGCCAGGGCGCAACCATCCCGCGCCAGGGCGCACCATCGCGCGACAGACTCACTTCATCGCGCGACAGTGCGCCAGGGCGCACCATCGCGCACCAGAAGTGACTCCATCGCGCGACAGTTTGCCTCTGACCAGTGAGTGGCCTTGCACGAGTAGCTTAGTTTTAGGCCATTATTTTGTCCCCACACTGTTTATGGGGTGTTTTTATTATTTGTAGGGCTTTTTCAGCCTTTAAACTGTATATTATGCTGCTATAAACTGCGTGGTTTGTCCTGGGTGTGCACTGGTCCTTCCAGAACCCAGAGGGTTTGAGAATAAGAGCTGTGGGTTTGAACTCACCGTAAGCGCGTGTTTTAGAGTTGTGCACGCATGAGTAAACAACATGTAGTGGCTTGTTCAGTGCATGTTGGTTTCTTCCTGCGCACGTCACTCCACAACAAGGGTCTCCCAGTCTGTTTAAACTCCCACAGCAGTCTGTTCTCATCCTATACTAACTGTTCATCCATGCTATCTATCACATCTTGTAAGTGTTACAGCTTTAATTCCCATTAAACTGTTTCCCCGCCCTAATTGGCTAAAAACTGATTAATCAAACAGAATCGCAAACAAACATCTTTCGCAAATGCCTAAGTAGAGACCGATCTCTGGATTGGGCGAGAGGGGTGCCATAAAACCCTTCCCCTCTCGTAACCTGGCTCCCGAACCCAGATATGGTTATGACGGACCGGTTCCTTAAACTTTTTCAAATCAAACAGCGCGGCAAGTGCTTCGAAATACGGTTCCTTGGGTGTCGGACCTTCAAACCCAAGTGGCGACTCTGTATTTTCGCGAGCGCTCATCGTCCAGCTGAAAGCGCTCCCGCGAACCAGCAGCATTTTCTCTTCTCGAGGAGGGGAACAGAATCCCTTCCCCGGAGGAGGGAAAGATCGGGGCAAATCGCATTGCCCACAGTGGCGACTCTGCTGGGGATCGAATTGATATTGGTTTATACTTTGAATTTAATACGCTTGAGAACGATCCCACAAAAGGCTGTCAAAACGGTGAGTTTCGCGCTGCCGAAGAAAGGATTGGTGATTTAACAGGACCTCGTGTCCGGCCATCCAATCTGGGGCTTTTCCGATTGTTCTCTCGCGTAGTTTCTTCTAAGTATTAATCAATAAAGAGATCCAAATTTGAAAAGGCATTTGTGAATTTGCGATTCTGTTTCACTAATCAAACTTTTTTAGCATTCTCATTTGCATCGATCTGGGATAAGCCTCGTTGGATCGTTTTGGCAATCCGGCACGGTTTACCGGAGCCCGGGGACCCCAAATGACCAACAACCTTCGACGATGATGAGTCATTCTACCGTTCGACTGTTGCTCTGCGATTACGCGAACAGCGGGAGGTATATCTTGGCTCTAGTCCGAGGAACCTGTTACAAGCCAAAACCAGCCTTTGCATATACAAAGCATTAGAACTCTCCAAACTAGGACAGGTACCTACAGGGTAAGATTACTTGCATTTAACCCCCATATACTGCCTACGTGTTACTGCTTTCCCTATCGCATGTACTGTACATACATTATTTTGCATAGGAGCATGCTTAGAGTGGTTCTTTCTTTCAAGTTTGTCTTGCGCAATCTAAGACGTTGTAGGACCCGATGAGGAGTCGTTCATTCTGTTCAATGTTCGTTATCAATCGCAAAGTCCTTAGTTCAATGAGACTTTGAGAAATCAAAATTTACTACATCCTTGGCTCATGCCCGGTTAAGAATTCAACCAAAAATATGGAACAACAAAAGTAGTGATGGCCGTGTCATTGGCACCACCCAGGTTGAAGTGCGAAGTCACTATACACCGCCGTGTTCAAGGTTAAGGTGCCATGTCATCACCACCGAGTTGTTCCAAATTCAAAGTTGAACCTTCAAATGGGACTAGTCGAAGATTTAGTCCATTTTGACATCTCTTAGGATCTGACGATCTACTCAAGGACACATGGCCGAAAAGAATTCTAAGGATTCTGGCAACGTCTGAAATTCGTGAGGCAAACTCGTCTCTGTTTTTGTACATACATACTGTTTTGCATAGAAGCATGTTAAGGGCGGCTTCTAGGTTGTCTCTCTTTCGAGTCTGTCTTATGCCTATTAGGACGCTGCTAGGCCCGATGAAGAGTCGTGCATCTCGATGGTGCACGTTATCAATTTTCAAAGTCCTTAGATCAGCGAGACTTTGGGAAATCAAACCTTTTTAAGTCCTTGGCTCATGCCTGATTGAAGTTTCAACCGAAAATAAGGAACCACAAAGTATGGATGGTGTGTCACTGGCACTATCCAGGTTGAAGTGCGAAGTCACTATACACCGCGGCGTTCAAAGTTAAGATGCCATGTCATCTATACCGAGTTGTTCCAAGTTCAAAGTTGAAACTTCGAGAACGGAATAGTCAAAGGTTTAGACTGTTTTGATATCTCTTAGTGTCAGTCGATCTATTCAAAGGATACACCCTCGAAAAGATTTCCGAGGATTTTGGCAGCGTCCAAACATCATGAGACAGACTCGTCTGTAGTTGTAAAGTCTAGGAGGACACCGACGATGGCAACATGTGCATTGCATTCTAATTGCTGCAGGAACCTCACTGAGTTCTCGTTTACTTTGCTGTCCAAAGCTAAAGGCCATCTCACTGAAAGGAAGAGCCAAACCTACTTGGGAACGTCTGCACCGGAATCCAGTTCAAAGGCTTGTCAGGCTAGATTCCCTATCAGTCGCAACGGAGGCTTCTCCAGGTTCACTGTTGGCCACCCTGCAGTCGGGTTCGCCATCGATATTGCAAAAAGTCACACCGCCGGCTTCCCCATCTTCAGCTTCTTCATCAAGCTCCATTGAAAAACCTGCAATGGCAGATCAGCCACAACCGCTCACTCTGGAAACCATGCTCATGAACCTCCAGAACAGTATCACTGCTATGCAACAGAGAGCCACTCAGACTGATGCCTCCATCTCCCGTTTGAATGACCTTATCAACACTCGTCTTCCATCAGCAGCTGAAGAGGAAGGCGAGGACGATGAGGATGTTCATGCAGAACCTGTCTTTGTCGAGGATCCAAACCATGCAGGGCGTCTCATTGTTCAGCCCAACCCTAGAGAGGCTCGTGTGCCTGCTCCAAATCCAAACCCCGTTGTTGTTAGGCCTGTTCAAAACCCTGACATAGTTGTTCTTATGGCCAAGATGGCTAAGCTGGAAGAAGCTGTTTCAAAATCCGAGAAGATCAGTGCAGGGGGAATTGACCTGGATCGTCTCTGTTTGTACCCTAATGCTAGGCTTCCTGACAAATTCAAGATGCCTGACTTGGTTAAGTTCGACGGGAGCAGTGATCCCAAGACTCATCTCTTTGGCTACCATGCTGCAATGAAGTTGTTGGGTGTAGAAAGTGAGGCCATGTCTCAGCTTTTTCCTCAGACTCTCTCTGGGCCTGCCTTCCATTGGTTCATGTCGCTCGACATCTCCAAAAGAAGAACTTGGGAGGATATTGGGGCTGCTTTATTGCACAGTACAACTACAACTCTCTGCTCAAGATGACTACTCGTGAGTTAGAATCCACCAAAATGGAAGCAAAGGAGTCCTTTGCGGATTTTGTTAAGAGGTGGAGAGCCAAAGCTGCATTGATGACTGATCGCCCGAGCGAGAGGGATCAACTTCGCATCATCTCCCGCAATCTCCAGCCAGATTATGCCAGGCACCTGGTTCTTGTTCAAGCATCTGCTAACTTTGAAACCTTCTTCGACTCTGGCCTGGCCATTGAAGATGCACTGCAGAGTGGAATTCTGCCTAGGGGGGAGTCTTTCTCACAAAAAGCTAAGCCGAGGGCTTACTCTGGAAACAGTAGCACACTGTTTGGTGGCAGCAATTATGCCAATTCAACTACAAATGGGGACAACGCTGCTGCTTACCCTAACCATACAACCGACGTCAATCAGGTTCAAAACGCCCAAGGCTACCGGGCCCAAACCCAACCTCGAAGTTTCTCTGTCTTTGAGGCACCTCTGTCCGCAGTGATGGAAAAACTCGTCAAGTCTGGGCATCTTAAACCTTTGACCCCAACTTCTCCGCCAAAAGTCCTACCTTCTGGTTGCAAGCCTCACCTTTTCTGTGCCTTCCACCAAATGCCTGGTCATCCTACTGACTCATGCTATCGTCTTCGACATGAGATTCAAGATCTCATTGACAATGGCACGGTTCAAGTTCCACCAAAGCCCAACGTCATTTCCAACTCCTTGCCTCAACACAACGCTGACCCTCTGGTTGGTTAGATATCTATCATTTCCACTCAAATCAACTCCAGCTCTACCATATTCAATCCTAGGCACTACATCGTCCCAGCAAATCAACCTAAACCCATCGTATGCATCCCATCTGAACTGAAGGTTAATATGATGGCTGTAGGTTGGGCAATTAAGGTCTTCACTGCCGACACCTGGTTTGACAGTGATGAGGGGCTTGCAAAAGGGAAGACTGACCGGCCGAGGTCCATTGATCAAAGGAGCACCGAGTAGGTTTGGTTAAAGAAGCTGAGGAAGCCGAAGTGCTGTTGCTTGGGCCTGACACCCGCTGGATCCTACCTCTTTTTGTGGAAGCTATGGGTAGCTTTTTAAATATTGCATTTTCACACCGCGTCTAGTTTGCATTGGCGTTTTGTCTGAGTCTGACACAGAGTCGTTTGCATTTGTCTAAGTCTAGCTCTGAGTCGGAGGTTGTGCCTCTTGGCTCTCCACGTCGTAGCTTTTGTTTCAAGTTTTGAGTCTGCTGTACTTGGCAACCCCGAGGGGGCTTTCTTTTGATATGCATTATCTTGCTTCTAAGTACTTCGCTGGCTTTTGAATAAACTATGTCGACCCTGACGACGAAGGGATAGATTTCGATGGGATCCATCCCAAGGAAATGTGTGCCCTCGCCAAAAGGGAAGACGAAAGGCATGCTCAGCCTATTAATTGAAATAATAGTTTCAAATAAACTTGAAAGATGAGGTAGGCCTCCAAATGGTTCAAATTGTTCAACACTGTCCGCAGAGGAGCATTGTGCCCGGTCAGACAGGCTCAAAAAGTTCATCAACGTCTTGGCATGGTCTCACAAAGACACGTCTGGCGTTGATCCCGAAATAAAGGAACATCAAATCCCCCTGCTACCAGATGCCAAACCATGTAAAGCAAAGCTCAGAAGGTCCAGCGCCTCTACCATGTTCAAGTTTGCAGGAACAGCGTTCCGCCAAACACAAGTTAGAAAGTTCAAAATTGGTCTGGAGCAAGGAATTTCAACCAAAGTGCCTTGGACTCTGTGCTATCAAAGCCATTTTATCTCGGGCTGTGGCCAAACAGCATCAATCTCGATGGCAGCAAATTCAAATACCTTGGTCAGCATGGATCAATTCAAAAGCCTTTTCCCTGAGAGAAGCTCGTTGGACTGAAAACCCCAAGGGTGGGCAGTTCCAAGCAAAAGTTAGAGCAGCCTGCTAGACCAAGAACCTATGAAGGAGGTCTAGGCAAAAGTAAAGGCAATATTTGAAAGCTCGCTAGACCGAAAACCCGAATGGGCGGTTCTAGGCAAAAGTTAGAGCGTAAAAGGTGAGGTAAAATACTCGAGTAAACCTTAGCTTGAACTACGTTTTGACCTGATTCCCTAGCTTGGGATACGTAGGCAGTCTCTCTTTGAGACTCGGTCACAATCTATCAAATGGATCTATGGTTGACGTTTGGTACACATCAAAGGTTGAAGAAAATCGAAGATCAAGCTGCATGGGAGGCGTCTGAAAGGGGGAAAACCTTTTGTCTTTCAATTTTATTTCAAACTACTACTTCAATTTCAAAGCTGAGCATAAAGCCTTAAAAGATTTTAAGCATAAAAAACAGAACGAAATGCTGGCAAGGCCTAACGGCTCACAGTTTATTCTAAGTTCAGTGAAGTCTGGTGTGAGCAATTGCAGTAGCTTTGCAGTCATGCGCGCTACTTTGAGGTTCACGCGCACTTGTTCATAGTTATCTGCATTGGTCTCAGCCCTATGCTCGCTTTTCAATTCGCGCAACAATCAATAGCAGTCAGCTACTGCTTTCGAGTCCTGTTCAAGGGGCTTTTGCCAAGTTTGGTCATACCGTGCAGACCTAATGTGACTGCACAGGGGTGTCGGTTTCAGTCCGGGCCTATATGTGTCTTCATTTGCGTCTTATGTCCATCTTTGTGGCATTTTTCTAGATTTCAATCCATTGTCATGTCGAGATGCTATTCTCGGTTCTATTTGTTCGTGCAGGTCATTGTACAGCTATTTTGACCTCGCAAGTGTCAGTTTCACTTGTTTAGGAATGTCGTGAGTTTTGGCTCATTAATGTCCAAAATTTCATTGTATTCCGTGTGTCTAAGGGGTCGCATTGTTCCCTGGGGCTCTTTCCCCCCTTTTCGTTCGAGCTGGGCGAGTTCGTGCATGTGTGCATACCCCTGTGTCGACTCAATTCATTTGTCAATGCAAATTAGATATTAGCGGTCAGTTTTTGTCCATAAACTGCGGAAATGTAATTTTTACATTGCTACCCTAGCTTCGGTAATCTACAAGCAGTAGAGTCCCATCATCAGCAAGGGCACGTCAGCCCCAAAGCCAGCCCAAGCAAAGCATCTCTCTGGGGCTTATCCGCCCAAGCATCAAGGAAGGGGCACGC